>CAUYQU010103804.1:0-85014 GCA_963574635.1 Cheracebus regulus
GGAGATAGCATGGGGAGAAATGCCAGATATAGGTGAAGGGGAGGAAGGCAACAAATTACACTGCCACGTGTGTACCTATGCAACAATATTGTATGTTCTTCACATGTACCCCAAAACCTAAAATGCAATAAAAAAAAAGACACAAAAAAAAATTTATAGAATGAAGCTTTATGGAATTCAAAATGCTTATCAGCCTACAAGAAAAAAATAGAAGAAAAGAAAGAAAGAGAGGGTGAGAAAGAAAGAGAAAGAGAGAAAGAAAAAGAAAGAAAGAAGGAAAGAAAGGAAGAAAAGAAAAGAAAGAAAGGAGAAAGAAAGAAAAAAAAATGACGCCGTTAAAAACCAGGTATTTGAAGCCAGCTGAGCTAGAAGCGTAGCTGTTCTTTGGCATTTTGAACAATAAGAATAATGTAAATTCTGCTTCCTGGAAATACTTCAAGGAAAAGAATTGGTGGTTTAATTTAATCTTTCCCAGCTGCAACTTTTTCACTTCCAGCCATTATTTACAGATACAAGAAATGGAAGTCATGTATTTAAAATGATAATTTGTGAAGCTAAAATTTGAAATAAATATAATTGATCACATTGTTAGGTTCATTTACACACATAAACAAATGACTTTTTAAAAATTCTCTCCAGCTTTAATATTCTGAATTTTAGACTTGTTTATATTTTAACATGGAACGTGATGGTAAAAGAGATCAGATGTTTTGTAAAATGTCAATGTTGGTATATTTGAATATTTTATTTCTCAATGTTAAAATATATGATTTGAGGAATTAGACTTCAGTATCAAAATGGGTAACATTAACTAATGGGGCTATGAAAATGGGATTTGCTTTCTTCCCAAACGCATGTTACCAATGAGAAAATAAAGAGAATTGTTAAACCAGCTTTCCAGATAATGATTGTTTTACAGCTTATTTTTAAAATTGTATTTTAAACCATATTTGGAAACGGATGCCTAGCTCAAAGGGAAAACTCACGAGACTTAATACGCTCCATTGGAAAAAGACTTAATTAGTAATTAAGTAATAATTTTACAAAACCAAAATTTAATTCACCAGTAAACTATAACAATCCTATACTTGCTTGTGCTAAATAACGTAGCTTCAATTATGTAAAGCAAATATTGACAGAAATATATGGAGTAATTGAAAAATCCATTGACATAATTGGAGATTCAATGGAGTTCTTTTGGTAATTATAAAGCAAGCAAACAAAAAAAAAATCAGTTAGTAAATTAATAGTTAAAACATGATTGACCTAATATATGTTAATCAAATATTACAACCAAATATTAAAGATTATTCATTCTTAGAAGAATGTACACATACTTATATAAATATATCTGTGGATTTCCAGTTGTGGCAATATGTCACAAAATTTTATCTTAATAAAAGTTTAATGTGAACTTAGAAAAATGTGTGACGTGTTGTAGTTGAAATCCAATAGACTAATGGTGCTTTTTCACTATAATGTCTTCATCGAATTTCTGCTGACTTTATCAATTACTGTTAGCAGTGTGATGAAGTCTCCAACTATATTAGTGGGTTTGTCTATTTCTCCTTGTAGGTTTACCAGTTTTTTTCTTCATGTATGTTGATGCATTGTTGATAAATGTACGTACACTATGGACATTACATCTTCTTGAAGATGTGGTCTCTTTATAGTTAGACAATACTCCTCTTTACCCTAGATAATTTCCCTTGTTCTGACATATACTTTGTCTGAAACTACTATAGCTCCTCTAACATTCTTTTGATTAGTGTTGGTGTGGCATATCATTTTTCTTCATTTTACTTTCAATCTATCTATGCCTTTATATTTAAATTGGGTTTATTATTGTGGAGATGTAATTGGGTTTCATTTCATCCACTCTACCACTCTCTGTCTTTTAATTGGTGTATTTTGGAGCATTTACATTAATTGTAGTTATTGGTATAGTTGGCTGAGCATCTCCTTTTTATTTGTTATACCTGCTTTCGTTTCTTTTAAAAATATTACTTTTGTTATGTATTCTTTGGTTTTAACGGAGCATTTATGTACTTTATGGTCTCTTCTGTCTTAGCATAATAATTATACTTCTCATTTACATTTGTTTACTGGTAACCCTAGAATTAAAATTTGCCCCTAATCTTCCCCAAGCCTGAGTCCCAGGTGTTTGAACTTTCAGCTACTCTATACCTGTTCTTCAGGATTTAGCACTGATCAGAGGTTACATTTTTTCTACCTGCTTATGGCTCTAGTGGCTTCTGTTTCTGGTAAGTTGTGATTTTCTGTGTTTTCTTGTCTCTGAACTTTTCAGGGCATTGGTTTTCCCTGTGACCTCAGTATCTATTGGATCTAGCAAGAGTCATTCTTTTCAGTTTATTTTTTTGTTGATCTCCTGTGATGACAGGAGTGACAAATTATAAAATCTTTACATGGCGGAACAGAAAACTGAAATTGGGGCATTCACTTTTAAGAGCTGATTGGTGTTACTGAAAAGTTTCAGAAGCAGCATTTATGTGAATGCTCTATACATTCCATTTCTAGAGTCTTTTGCATATGTCAATCAAGAGACATGTAAGATAATTCACAACATTTTACTTATAATTACCCCAAATTGAAAATCACCCACATGTTTATTTTCAGTAGAATGAGCACTATTTTCTTTAAGACAGGGAAAAGCATAAAATACAGTCGCATGTATCAAATGGACATAGCTTATGAACATGATATTTCTTCAAAATAGCAAGAGATTAAAGTATGTACTGTGTATCCACTTATATAAATAATTTAAAATTAAAATATAAAAAGTATATAAAGATGTTAAAAATATGACTAAAACCAGCCGGCAGACTTGTGGATTTATTAGCCTAGGATTTAATTTAGGGCTCACCAGCAGTGGAAGATCAAAGAGGCTGTTTCACTGATGCTGTAATATGCTCTAGGTCATAAATATTCTTTTGAATCTTTCAATATTTTATAATATTTTAAAACATAAATAATAAAAAAATTTTATTACTCTTGACAAAATATTTTAATAATTTTGTGTAACATTTTTGCATCTTTTAATCCTTTTGCTAACATTAATGTGTATCCAGATTAATACTAACATTTCTCATTTACCTGTAACATCTATGCTTCAATTAGGAGGCCATTATAAATTTCCAGAATCTTTAATGTGTATGTGATAAAATTCTTGCTAATAGCATAAGTGAAAATACTTGTCTGTAGATTACGTAACAAATTTATCAAAACAAACACTGTGAAATAAAGTTCTATTAGAGTAAGTCTCAGCTGAGTGCTTTATTCTAACATATGTGCCTTGTGACAGAGTAGAAATTCTTACAATAAAATTATTTGAAATATATACATGTATTGGCTACCTGAAATGTCATCCCTTATTTATGCATATTGCATTAAAATAAATCCACATTGTGAATTTTGCTCAGAGTTTTCTCCTTTCATAGATTTGACTTTTAGGGTTTTATTTTATATATAACATTCCAAATATATTTTTTTAAAAAAGTAATTCTGTATACACAATTAGCAATCTGTATTTTTAAGGTGTTGTTTCTCACAATTATCCAACCACAGACTTTTAAAATAACATATTGATATGGTTTGGCTGTGTCCCCACACAAATCTCATCTTGAATTGTAGCTCCCATAACCCCCATGTGTCATGGAAGGGACCCGGTGGGAGGTGACTGAATCATGGGGACAGGGTTTTCCCATGCTATTCTCCTGACAATGAATAAGTCTTATGAGATCTGATGGTTTTATAAAAGGCAGTTCCCCTGCACACCCTCTCTTGCCTACTGTCATGTAAGACATGCCTTTGTTCCTTCTTCACCATCCTCCATGATCATGAGGGCTCTCCAGCCATTTGGATCTGTGAGTCCATTAAACCTTTCTCTTTATAAATTACCCTGTCTTGAATATGTCTTTATTAGCAGCATGAGAAAAGACTAATACACAAATTTATGTATTTTATTCTTTTTGGAATTAGAGTAAGGAAAATTGTCATATCATTTATTTCTCCTTTTCACCCAGGTGTTAAAAATAGCATCAAATAAAGTCATTGACTTCTTTGTTTTGCCAAATATATCAGAAATTTCTCCTTCCATTGCATGTCCCTCTACACCTGATGAGCTCCCATCTGTACTAAATTAATCAGGGTTCTCTAGAAGCAGGTCCAGGAATTGACTCCCATTATTATGGAGGCTGGGAAGTCTCAAGAGCTGTAGTTAGCAAGCTGATGGTGTCAGTTCCAGTCCAAGTCCAACGGCCTGAGAACAAAGAAAATTGATGATGGAGTTCCCCACCCAAAAGCCAACAAGCCCAATACCCAGGAAGAGCCATTGCTTCCGTCTGAATCTGAAGGAAGGAAAAAAAACCAAGATCCCAGCTCAAAGACAGACAGGAAAAATTCTCCTTACTTACAAGAGAACAAGCCCTTTTGTTCTATTCAGGCTTCAACTTAGAGACTAAGGGGTCCACTCACTTTAGGGAGAACAATCCACTGTACTGAAAGTTCACTAATTTAAATGTTAACCTTATCCCAAAACACACTCACAGAAACACTGTTTGGCAAAGTATCTGGACACCTCATGGCCCAGTCAAACTGACATGCAAAATTAAACATAATAGAACACTTTTACTTAACTAAATTGGGGGGGGGGAAGTACAAATACAAGGGAAAAAAGAAAAATGTATATGGGAATCAATGTAAAATTTGTTTTTAGCAAAAAATGATATCTTATTCATTTCTTTTTTTTTTTTTTTGAGGTGGAGTCTCACCCTGTCACTCAGGCTGGAGTGCAGTTGGTGCAATCTCGACTTACTGCATGCAATCTCTGCCTCCCGGGTTCAAGCCATTCTCCTGCCTCAGCCTGCTTAGTAGCTAGGATTACAAGTGCATGCTACCATGCCTGGCTAATTTTAGAGTTTTTAGTAGAGACGGAGTTTCACCATGTTGGTCAGGCTGGTCTCAAACTCCTAATCACTGATACATGACAATGTGCAGATATCAACAAATTTTAAATGTGAAAATTGTTGAAACAGTGCTTTGAATTGAATTATTTTACATATAAGATTATTAGCTAATATTTATGAGACAGAATTGACACAAACTATCCAATTAATGCTATCACATACCATCTGTGGAGGCCAAGCTATATCACCTTTTTTATACTGTCAATCTATGAGACTCTTTCTTCTAACAGCACAACTAACATCATGAATCACACTTGAAAAACACTGCAGTTAGGGGATAGAAGGATGAATAACACAGGAAGTGTAAAATTAAACACAGGTGATTTAAGAGTCTGCATTGTAGGTACATAGTAAATACTTTGGAAAAATTATTTTACAAGGCTAAGCTTTTTCTCAAAATATAATACATATTTAGTTTACATTTTACTTGAGAAATCAAGCGTTTTTTGTTTACTCTTTGTTTCACAACTACCATTACTTTTTAAATTTTTTGTCATTAATTCTCTTCTGAATTGTTCATTTTTACCTTTTTTCCTTTCATCTCGTTTTGTATATAGAAGATGCCTAAATGATAATGAAAGAGACATGACAGATTATACATTATTTTTATGATTTTATATAATTTTATTTATTTTATGATACAGAGAAAGTACATATATAAACTACTTGCTAAATTTGCAAATGGTCAGAACTTCATTCATAAATGGAGAAGAGTAAAGATCATTCTATTTTAATTCATAAAACAGAAAGTACTTCAAGCATACTTAATACGTAGTCTAAACAGCAAAGAGGAGAGGATTCTAATTACATGCTTGGCTTCAGGCACTTAATTGAGTTGCCTGAGATTAGTTAATTTGCTCAAAACATTTTCGTTGATGTCATTTTAACTGTCCAACACAGTTTGGAACTTTAAAGACTGATGAATTGGTAACAACTTATGTTTTGGGTCTTGTATCTACTGCAGAGATATTTGAGTTAATTCTAAGCATAAATAAAATTTAGAAATTGATTTTATATCTAGCGTTATTTAAGATTTTGTTCTATGTTGTTAACTATGCTGAGCTATAATTACGTAACCATATTGAAATTCAAAAGTCAAAATGGATCTCATAGTGTTTTCACTGGCAAGAGGTTCTGATCAATAACTCACACCACATACAAAAATCAATTCTGCTTAATTGTGGTTCTAAATGAGAAAGTTAAAACACTGACCCTTCTAGAGGAAAATGCAGAAGGAAATCTTGATAATGTATATCAGGTAAATAGAGCACAACAATCATTAATCACAAAGTAAGAAATTGATACCTTATATTCAAACGAATAAATTCTGTGCCTCGAAATGATGTCATAAGAGTGAAAACACGAGCTACCACATGGATAAATGTTTGCTTCTATGTACCAGACCCTCCTGCAGAAAGGCATGGCATACCTTGGACACAGCACAAAAAGCGAGTGCCTGCAGGCACCGGAGACTGGCCAAGAGCAAATAGGCTGGAAGGAGGGTTTGCACATTTTCTGAGAGCAGACTCTAAGACCAGGAGCTACAAAAACTTCTTGTTGCTTGTGGCCCAAAGTGAAGTGTAGTCTGTGTGGCATGACCAGTGGTGAGGGGACAGAGTGGGACGATCCCTCCAGTATTCTGACCGGGGACACAGGAAAGTGAGGTTGGGAGAACAATGACAAGGAGACTTGTTTTTATCAATGACAAGTATGTCAAAAACATTTTTCTCAGTGAAGAAAGATGAGTACAAAAGAGAATGCTCTGTAATTCCATCAGTATGACATTCTAACAATGGCAATACTATTCCATATGCCCAGAGGACAGAGCAAGGAAGGACTCACTGGGCTTGGGGAAGAGGAAGAACGTGACTGCAGAGAGCAGAGTAGTCTTTGTGGACCGGAGGAAGTATTCTATATCTTCACTGTGGCAATGGTAAAACACATTAACAGACAATCAAATAAGTTTAGGGTTTACATCAGAATTTATCCAACTTTTGAAGAGTCAGTGGATACTAATTTAAAAAAGAAACTATTTAAATTTTTGTTAGCTCAGTTTTCCTGTGCTTATATGAACAGAGGTTCTTCATTCCTCTTGTTAACATGAAGGAACATACTGTTTGAAAAGCTGCTTTAGGAGGAATAGAAAGAAAATGAATCAAAGACTATCTTTAAGCCCCTACACACTTGTAGAGAAAATGATAGGGACATAAACATGTCTATTACTGGCATGTAGTGCTAAGTGCTATAAAAAGATCCAAGAAATGTGCTAGAAATTTTCACAATGTATTTTATATATTGCTTCCTAAATGTAGCTTAAAGTCATGAGATAGAGACCTTTTGAGCTCAACTTTTTCCCCTGGAGCCCCTATTTTTAATATAACCCACAGTTGCTGGAAAGACTAACATTTTCTTAATACCTTTAGATTTAGAGAGAACTCCCCTAAGAAATAAGGAGAATTGTTTTGACGTGTATAATTGTAGGAATTTGAGAGGAACATGAAAATGTTGCTAAGTAAAAATTTCTATGGATACTTAGAAGTAATGGCACATGTACCCAATATATATAGTTCTGTATAATGTCTGGGGAACTCTTAAGTTCTACTTTTCTAATAAAACAGACACTAAAAAGGGGAAAGGGGAAACATTTTCACATAGTTTTATGTTCGGCAACCTGAAATACAACCTAAAGGAAAGACTGATCTGGGCTTTATGCTTTTCTCGGTCTTTGTCAAGGTTTCTAACAGAATTGATTTATTTGAACATCTAGTCTTAAAGTGAACAGTTTCTAGCAACGTGAATGCCTATAGTGACCTTCACAGCTTGTCTTTTAAGAGGCATGGTGATCCTTGCCAGTAGCTTTTATAACTGTGGATCATTCTCTGAGCTTTACACACATTGAGCCCAATTTGCTGAGTAGGTGTGTTTTTTCCCTCCCAAAGTTTTAAGAGATTTGAAAGGTGCTTTAATTCTTACCAGGCAGTAAATGCTACGCTGCCAATCTGGCAATGTTGAAATAGTACAGTCTCCCCAAACAACTATATACCTTTCAGCACGTAGTTTCTGCAGCCTTATTCCATGTCCTAGTTTCCACCTGGGTTCACCATTCCATCAAGAGCCAGCGCTCCTAAATTGAGCTGGGGGCTGAACCAGCCTTGGACAGGATGCCTCTCTGCCACTCCCCACTGGAAGAGCAGACCCTGGGAACTCCCAGTTCATTCCACATTTTGAAAGAGACCGAAGTAAAGGGTGCTTTCGTCACATTGTGATGTCAAAGAACTTTCATGCACTCCTAAAATTCTGAACTGTTTGAAAAGAAACCAAAAAAGATTGAAAAATCAACATGCCCAAAAGCTAGTGTTTGGGAAGATTGAACAAGCCACAGCTTTTCTGTTTCTGAAGGAAGATATTGGAGTAAGCTGTGCCTTTCCATGGAGGCAATCCCTCCCCAACTCCTAGTGCTGAGTCCAGGGATCAGAGGGCCTGTACACATGGGCATTTGAGCAAGACTTAGCGCATGAGGGTCTTCAATCCATTCTACCACTTACTGTCATCCTCTATAACATACACAGAGGAAAGTAGGAGGGGTGTATCTGTGTGCACATTTTCTGCCTGGCACAAAATCTAATGAATGCACAAAGTGCAATTGCTTCCTAGTTCCTAGCATTTATCAGCCATGAAAGCTGCACAGTACTGTGACTTTCTATTTAATGCCTCACCATATCATATTATTTAAAAACGATTCCATCAGGCCTGGGCACAGTGGCTCACACCTGTAATCCTAGCACTTCGGGAGGCCAAGGCAGGTGGACCACTTGAGCCCAGGAGATCGAGACTAGCCAGGGCAACATGACAAAACCCCTTTTCTACAAAAAGTACAAAAAAAAAAAAATTACCTGGGCGTGATGGTGCATTCCTGTGGTCCCAGCTACTCAGGAGGCTGAGGTGGGAGGATTGGTTGATTCTGGGATGTCAAGGCTGCAGTGAGGCCTGACTGCACCACTGCATTCCAGCCTGGGTGACAGAGTGAGACCCTCCCCACCCTCGAAAAAGAAGGATTCTTTCATCTAATTTATAGATGACCTTTTACATTATTAAACTAAGAATAAATTAAAATATCTAAAACATATATTTATGATTGTACATACAAGATTCAGCAGGCTATCAGAATTTTAAATAGTTAAATGGATATTTTAGCCCTCTCTGAATATCAATTAGGTGCAAATATAGACTGTCATCAGAGTGAAATATCTTATTATGACAAGGATTCTGAACAAATTTGTTGAATTTATTTTATTTTGTATTTTGAAGTTGCTTTTATATGAATGTTGATATATAAGGATTCTAGTATTGGATTACCAGAATATCTGAATACAAAAAAAAAAGGAGAAAATTATTTCTATTAGGTTCAAAAGGATTTATTGAGATCCTAAAATATCATATTTGCCAAAGGGGAGAATTATCTTCCAAAATCATCCTTCTTTTCTAAATTTGGGTGTCCAAAGCCACTGCACTTACTGCAATTAATAAAATCATCTGGCAAGGCATAAGAGTGTTCTTGCTTCAAGCTGCTAACAATTTCCCCTGAAGACCTGGAATGACACTAAATTAATATGAGGGAGGAAAGAAAGAATTAATTAGTATTTGATAGTGGAGCATTAGATGTTGATTTATTAGTCATAACCAGCATTAGCTGAGTTTACTTTATAAACCTCAAGCCATATCCTTCCCAGGTTTGTTCTCATCGCCACCATAAATTGTCCATGTACTAACTGATTGATAATTTGTCACAAACAAACATAAAAGGCTCTTAGTCAAATGGTGACATATATGTGAGTGTTTGAAATTCCTCTTATTAAAATGGCCTGAGGAATATACCAACTATGTGGAAAATTGCATCAGTCAAGAAAAAGGAAGAAGGATGCTACCTACAAGTGAATACAAATGGAAATAAAAGCAGGGATGAAAATCTCTGCAGAGAAAATAGTGTTCGAGCCAACACTTTTTTTAAACAATGAGGACCATGCTTTTTTATAAATGTTAAAATTTGCATGATTTTGCATTTTATTTCTTATGTTGCTGACTTTATAATTCTGATTAAAGCTGACCTGAATGCATTTAGTTTATGTGTAATGTCTTAGTACTTTAATACATTTTTTGGAGGACTAAGTAATATTATTTTTCATAGATGAAGAAGAACTGGTAGTAAGTCAAGACATACTGAAGCAAAATAATAATAAAAGTTATTATTACCAAAAAAAGTCAAAGGAAAATTCTAGTGGTTAAATATTGTAAAACATTCAGTTAATGGTTGGATAAATGGGAAATCAAAACTAAAAAAAAAAATAAGCAATTAGAATTCCCTATAATTGAGTACAGCAAACCAACAACAACAATAACAAACTTTATGGCCGTAAAACTTTATATTACTGAGGAAAGATGAAAGAAAAAGTAAAGTAAGTTTAGTTGAAGGGATTAGGGAAAAAAAAGCAAAAAAATTATAATGATAAGTTACAATGTTGATGAAATTATAATATAAAAGCTAAGACACATAAACACAGCCAAGAATTAGTGTTTTAAATAATAACATAATATACCCATATTCCAGACTGGAGAGAAAAACACGAAAAATATCACGTGTGACTTTCTCTGAGCACAGAGATTAATAGCAATTTTATTATTTTTATTTTCCAATTTCTGTTTTCATTGGTTTTGAATTTATTTTATTGATCAGAATAATGACAGAGTTTGCCATGATGAACACCCTCTTTCCTATTCCTTGCTGTAAGTACTAATACAAGGCGATCACCTTCTGGTTTTATTATTTTGGACCCTGTGGTTGCTTCTTCAATATCCGTTTCTTTTCTGATATCTATTCCAATTTACACTGGAGTTTCCACATTCTTTTACTCCAGCTCTGTGTAGTCCATTTGCTTTTGAGAACCTGGTTGAAACATTGCTTCTGGGCATGAGGCATCAAGTTTAAGTTTAACCTGTTTATCAATATAATACACCGCAGGGTGTGGTGGCTCACTCCTGTAATCCCAGCACTTTGGAACGCTGACAGGGGTGGATCACTTGGGGTCAGGAGTTCAAGACCAGCCTGGCCAACATGGCGAAACCCTGTCTCTACTAAAAATACAAAAGTAATCTGTGTGTGGTGCCGTGTGCCTGTAATCTCAGCTACTCAGGAGGCTGAGGCAGGAGAATCACTTGAACCTGGGAGGCAGAGGTTGCAGTGAGCTGAGATCATGCTATTGCACTCCAGCGTGGGTGATAGAGCAAGACTCTGTCAAGAGAAAGAAAGAGAGAGGAAGGAAGGAAGGAAGAAGGAAGGAAGGAAGGAAGGAAGGAAGGAAGGAAGGAAGGAAGGCCTTTTTCCCTCCTTCTCTCTCTGTCTTCTGCCTCCATCTCCTTCTCCTCCACAGATGAGGAAGCCTGCGGCCTCTGAAGGTCATGGGTGCTACAGGAGCCATGAACAAGAGCCATCAGCCCAGGAAGATACTGAGGGTCACGGCAGCTAGGCCTGGATGATCTCTGTGTAGCTGGACCCATCCAACCCTTTGTGGGTACCACCCTGGAGTGAAAATCCCTTTTGCTGTTGAAGAAAGCTTGAGTTGAGTGATTCATTACTCTTAAAGAATATTAAGTACCCAAATTATGTTAAAATATTCTCATGAGAGAATTATACTATACTCTTATGATAGTATTAAAAGTAATTTAAAGACCTCACCCATTTCCAAATAAAACTAACACTTGTGAAAACACTGCTTTGCCATTTACTATCTATGTTCCTGGACAAACTATTAAATGTGCTGAGTCTATAGCTCCACTTCAGTTTAGGATCAATGATATATATCTTTTTTTTTCAGTTTCAATACATAACAATAAGTGTCACGAGTAGTTCTTGTAACTGAGTAGGCACTCAAAAGTGACATTAAGCTCTTCATTTCTTCTGCTATCATATTGTACATCTTTATGATACTTTAATTTGAGCTACAACCCCTGAGATCTTCTTGAGAGTTCATCACCGCTGAGAGACAGTATACATAGACAGGACCACAGACAGATGGCACATGATGATAGAGCTTTGACCCACAATCCCTGCAGCGACTGTCCCTGACGATGGGGACTTGGTCAATAACTGCTACCTGCCCTATTTATGCCCCCAATTCAGGAACAGCAGATAAATTCAATATGCTTCTTCAATACTCATATAGTTCTCTTTCTTTCATTTTTAATTTTTATTATCTTCCACAAATAAAAAAATCAGCTAACGATCATAGGCATGCATCAGTCAATGCTTCCAATTTATAAAGATTCTTGTATTAAGAATTTTAATTTTTCATTTTCCTGTGGTTGTTTATACCCCCTCGGGTTCTGCAAATACATTTGCTGCATAAAATTGCACCTCTGAGAAATTCCAGTGCACTGGCATAGTGTTCTGGACTCTCGCTGTGGTATTACTGCCAGCAATATGCTTCCTTATTAAAAAACGTAGAGGCTCACTTGCAGCAGGTTTGATAGCAGGATGATAAAATGGCAGGATATTTTTAAACACAGATTTTATGAGAAGCATTACATGGAATTAAATTTAGACCATATATCAAGGAAATCACCATAGAGCTTTGAGTGTGATGCAGCTTATCCTGGCACTAGTTGGACCACTTTGTTGGCTCAACAACGTCATTGCTTGAGTGGGAAATAAATGCCCCGGTCTGTGGGGGCACTATCTGGTTGGCCTGCTGGTCACAGCATTCTCCTCCTACAAGATGTTTTATCTGGAAGGGTCTGTAGGGCAGCAATTGGTTGAAATACACAGCAGAAGAAGACTAGGACTCTTTCTCCAGCACACCACCTCCTCCTCAGTACACATCTTCTGCTCCTGATGATGGCACAGACATCAGGGATTTGACAGGACACACTCAGGAAAACGTTTTCTGTTTTTTGCTGGTTTGTTTTAGTTTTGTTTTTGGTAGCATCAATCTAAATGTGAGGTTATTGTGATGGTGAATAGGGATATTGAGGGTCAACTTGATTGAAAGATGCAAAGTGTGGTTCCTGGGTGTGTCTGTGAGGGTGTTGCCAAAGGAGATTAACATTTGGGTAGGTGCACTGTGAGAGGCAGATGCACCCTCAGTCTGGGTGGGCACCATCTAATCAGCTGCCAGTGCCGCTAGAATAAAAGCAGGCAGAAGAACATGAAGGTCTAGACTGGCCGAGGCTTCTGGCCTCCATCTTTCTCCTGTGCTGGGTGCTTCCTGTCCTCAAACTCCAAGTTCTTCAGCTTTGGGAATCTAGGATCTTCGCCACAGACTGAAGGCTGCAGTCGGCTTCCCTACTTTTGGGGTTTTGGGACCTGGATGGCTTCCTTGCTCCTCAGCTTGCAGACTGCCTATTGTGGGACTTCACCTTGTGATCATGTGAGTCAATGCTTCTTAATGAACTCTGTTTCATGCATACATCTATCCTATTAATTCTGTCCCTCCAAGAACCTTAACTAATACAGTTACACTCCTGGTTGTCATTTGGGATTTTGTATGTAAACCTCAGAATAAATTCAACCAAATTTGCTGAATTTTCCCTTTGGTGAGTTCAAATCTTTGCAAAGAAGGAGTGGTTTTGGTGGTTTCTGTGATAAAACTATGTATAACAAAATCAATGTGAATCAAGAAATAAGGATGAAGAACTCATGCAGTGCCCAACAGGTGAACATTTTTCATTATTGAATAATTATAACTACTTAATAAAATAGAAAATTCATTTTTTTTCAGACTGTTATGTGTTTTATTTTTTCAATGATCCCCCAAGTGGTTAGGAAATAAAAACTTAATTTTTTTTTGACTTAGCATCTTAATAAATGTAAGCTGTTATGTATTTATTTTGGAGCACTGTGGAAATATTGTTGCAATAGTAAAGGCACTGTGTGAACCGAAAAGGTTGTGAATCTGTCCTTATTTAATTAGAAGATGAACTTGGGCTTAAGCCAATGGTGACTCTTCTGACTAGCACCTACAGTAAGCCACCTATGAGATCCCAGTCCACTGGGAAAGCAAGCTGACAAAACCAATTCACCTCCCTCATTGGGATAGTCAGTGTGAAACACAAAAGATCCAGTGGTAGAACAGCCCTGGGTAGAGAGGAGTTAAAAATCACGGTGGGGAAACCAAGAGGCTGTGTGTGTTCAGATTGGAACCCTGCATACCTGACACCTTCAGGACAGAGTGCCACCAAGAGGACGCAGGTCCCTCCACCCTGGGACAGGCCAGGCAGAAGAGGGGCAGACACTGAGGAAGGCCGACTCCTCGCAGCAGCCCAGTCAGTCTGCTTCATTAGAACTGCCTTTTAGTCTGAGCACAAATGAGCAATGCCCCAGTTCCAGCTCTTGGCAATGTTTTCTTATGTTTCTTTATAAATCTTAGCATCCTTAATGTATCTTCCCCATCACACACATCTGCTGTAGTCTGTGTGTTTTTGACCTCTGCATTCAAAAGACAGCAATCAGCTTATTAGCATCTATTATGTGCCCTTTGTCTCATTAGTTGTTTTATGTATACTTTCAATTTCCCAAACATTACTTTATGTTGGCCAGGGCCCTATTTTATAGAAAACACATAATAGAAGGCACGGACAAGTCTTCCTTTATTGCATACGATGACAACATGTGGTAGGTTGTATATTTTTTGAACCATACCAATTCTGCCTTCTTATTTTAAACACGAGAAAGAAATGAATTCTATTACAAGTAAAATGAAAAAGCCAAGATCATATATAGCGAGCCACATCATCATAATTTAGGCTTACACTTTCGATGGCGAACACTGATGTCCAACTCTTCCATGAGGGTAAAAATGCTGCCTGTGTTAGCCCAATTGGAGGCTGCATGACTGTCATCAACTCCAGCTCCTTCACCAAAGTGTAACTCATTGTGTAAGTTGGTTTACTATTATTTATTCCATGTGTCCACAGCCCAATAAGACTTCATGCTGTAAATTAACTTTTTAAATTGGAAAACAAATCAAGATATTCATTATAAGAGATAATTTCTCAGCATGGTTCCTGAAGGGTTAATCGCTAGCCTATGTCTTCAGACCTAAGGAGATGTAACAAAGAAAATATCAGTTAAGTAGCCTGTCTTTTATAAATTCGTCATTTTTAATGATTCTCTGTCATTTAAAAAATATGTATTTTAGAAAATATTCAGTTTCATGCATAGTGAAATGACCACTGCTGTTCTCATTCAGATCTTTTTGCCAGGTTACTTTTCATCAGCTTCATTTTGTCTTGGTGGAGTCTCTGTACCCTTAAGGGAGGTTATTTTTCTTTAGAAAATTTATTGTCTCCTTGCAGAATGTATGATCTGTTGTATTGTTGAAGCCAGGTATTCATTGACCTAGACTCATTAGTGATTAATGGTAGGCAGCTCTGAGAATGTTGGTTTTACTCATTTGGTGCCTATGCTACTTGTGTAATTCCGATTGTGGGTCCCAGGAGAGTGGGACATGAAGTCTGTCTGAACATTTATGAAGATATAAATAGATACATATGTTTCTGCAGAATGATATATTAGACATCCATCTACTATCTCAGCTATTCAGAGGAATATTTTATAATATATCTTTCTCCCATAGGCATCTGCACTTATGTGTTTTCATTCTGTGAATATATTGCTTAATTATTTAAAACGTCTCAGGTTTTTGCACTGTCAGAATACTACAAGACTCATGCCATTTACATCACATCTAACAAACACATTTTCCAATGTGCACTGGAGATGAGTTTGTAGTCCAGCCTGTAAGAGTGCACACTAGTCATGTTCCTCCTCCTCAGGTCTGCATGGTCTGCTCTGCATGGTGCACACGGCCGCTGTTTATACTAAGCTACCACAGGTTGGTCACATTTTCTACTCTATTGATTGATTTATTTTATTTCTGAAAAGACTGGCTTTAAATGAAAACTTCCTGATAATTTAAATGTAGTACTTTCTGGGTGGTCACTTACGAGGATAGTAGCTTTTCAATCAAAACATTTATATTAATTTACTCTTTCAATGACGCAATTTTTTTTTTGAAAAGCATTTGTTGAATACCTTCTTTGTGCAAAGCAGTGTAGAAGTATGGCTCAGAAAAGGAATAAAACCTACGACTTGCTCTTAAGAGACATTGGAAAAATTTACAGATTTTATGTACATATATACACACACATACATATATATGTATAGTATATATACTGCACTAGTATAGTTTTTAAAAACTATTTAAAAAACTATCCACTTAAAAAAAACTATCCTTATCATAGCATAAGTATTTGAACATTTCTTCATAATAATTATCTTAAATAAGAGCATAGCTTTTTTTCAGAGGGTCTTTTATAATTTCTTCTCTTTCTTACCTGTATTCATATTGATCATTTATATCATTTCACATTTATACATAGCTTGTTTTCAAAAACATAGTCATGCAGATAGCTTACTCCCTCCTTCTTTCTTTCCTCTTTCTTTCTGTTTCTTTCTTCCTTTCCTTTCCCTTTTTTCTTTCTTTCTTTTTTTCTTTCTTTCTTTCTCTTTCTTCTTTCTTTCTTTCTCTCTCTTTCTTTCCTTCTTTCTTTCTTTCTTTCTCTTTTTTTCTTTTCTTTCTTTTTTTCTCTTTCTTTCTTTTCTTGCTTTCTTTCAACAGGGTCTCTCTCTGTCACCCAGGCTGGATTGTACCAGCACAATCATAACTCACTGTACCCTTGACCTCTCTGGGCTCAGGCGATCCTCCCATTTCAGCCTCTCGAATAGCTGGAACTACAGGCATGTGTCACCACTTCTGGTTAATTATTTTCTCTTTTGTTTGTTTGTTTTTTGGAAAGACAGTCTTGCATGCTGCCCAGGCTGGTCTTGAACTCCTGGGCTCAAGCAGTCCTCTCACCTAGGCCTACCAAAGTGCTTAGGTTACGAGCATGAGCCATCATGCCTAGCTGCATGTAGTTTTCTACCCCAATATTTTAAAAAGTGTTTAAAAGATATTTCAAAAAGTTATGCATATTTTCAATGAAGTGACAATTCTAAGCTGTTTCAGTATTGACACCATTGCTGTAGCATCAGCTTCCTCTCTTGTCTGAGAAAACAAAAGAAATGTGTAAGGTAGAGAGAGGCTTTCACACCATGTCCCAGGACCTTGAGACAATCAATATTGTGATAAGGATCCTGTTAAATCAGTGAACACTTCTTTTATGAACCACTAAGAAAATATTTTCAAGATGGAGCATTTAATGATAATTTCAAATTATCGTTGAAAAGAATATCCAACTAGGTGAAGTTAAAATAACTTTTTTTGGAAAGAAATAGATGTTTGGGAGGGGAAAAATCATGTTTGCTATAGGCTAGTTTGCTGGTTTCCACCCCAAATGTAAGTCTAACGTCTTTTGAGCTTCATTTTTTATACTGTCATATTGACTTACATTCTTGCTCTATATTATTTTTGTCACGGATTTTGTAGGCATCGTCTAGTTCTTCATACTTCTTGACAGCCGGATGGTTCCAAGGAAAAGATGTGCATTGTATCACAAGAGACTTTCATTCACGTAAGTATTGATACTCTATCAAGTCAAATGCCAGGATTTTCACTCAATTCACAGATTTTCTATCTTATCAAAAAAGGGTATGATGAAAGACTCAATTAAAACATTTACCAACATCTAAATAAACTGTATCTGAGCAATTCATATGTTTTTTCTAAATCTTTCATCATTTCCTGTCAGCAATGAAATCTTATTAAACACACATTTGATCATGGTACTACTCAACCAAAAGCAAAAACAAAATAAAACCAACCTGGAAATGCAGAAATCACAAAGAAGCAAAAATGCATAAATTCTGCTGCCCTGTACCAGAATATGGTTTCCTCACCACGGCACCTGGAAGTCAACCCAAAGTCAGCGTCCAACAACACAACAGAAAATGTGGCTTTTCCTTCTGCTGCTAAATGTCGTTTGAATATCACTCATTGGAAGGATCCAGCTAATGATGGTGACAAGAAAATCTGGAAAATAGGATTCAGAGGAGAACTTAGAAGACTAGGGTTCATATAGAGTCTCAGCAATGACACCGCTCTGCCCCAGTGCTTTATAAGCTCTTGTGTGTTGATGTATCTTTTTCAGCCTTGTTTCCTTCCTCTTTCTGATATGCGTTCTGCTCTGTAAACACCCACAACGATCCCCAAATTCCCCAGGTGTGCCTATTCTAATCACTATCTTCAGAGCCACACCCATGATGCTATGGGAAAACCAGCTTATAAGGACCTCACATCTGCTTGACATACACCACCCTCACCCACCTCTTGACTCCACTACTCTGACTTCTGTATCTCGGCACCATCCCCACCCACACAGTTTGTGAAGTCACACACTTCAGCTTTATTGTTGACTCCTTAATTTGCCTTCCTCTCCATCTAATCCGTCTTGAGTGTTCTGACTCTTCCTTCTGGCTTGCTCACCTTATTTTAGGCTAAGATCATGTATGTCCTGGATCTTTCTGGAGCCTAAATTCCACATCCTGCACATTATAAACATGTATATGATGCCCAAATCCCTTTTATATCTGAGCACAGGCTTAGAGATCCTAGAGAAGTTAGTTCTGATACCCACTTGATACCCACTTGGCACACGCCAGTCAAATTTAAATCCAGTTGTTATTTTCCTGCATTTTCTGCCTTAATCGATAGAAAAATTTTTCTGTTTATCCATTGATTCCAACTGTACAAATTGAACTCTTTATTTTCAGTGTAGTGGAGTGTCCAAGGGAACGGGAATATGGACTCATTCGTCTTAGAGATGTCAAAGGGATGAACAAAAGCTTAACTAGGCCAGCAAGCATGAATATTCTCTGCTTTAGTCCTTACTAAAGGAGTCTGGTTCAGACCAGACAGAGCAGTGACGTTAGTAAGATTTGTATCAGGGGCTATTTCCAGTCAAATATCAACTGCAACCTAACAACCCTCCCACATGTATTGGTTGGAATGTGATTATTTTATCACTTTGGTTTTTGTAGTGATATTAATTGTCTAATATTTTATCAATTCCTGCTAAAATATTTTAATGTTATTAAGTAATTCTGAAAGACTGGAAATTGTATAGGAAGACAGAAATCCTCTCTATGTCCTGAAGTGTTTATTGAAGATATGATATCATGACCAGGATTTGGGAAGAACACATTGATAGAGTATTGATAATTCTTGAAGCTGAGCATTTAGTCACATTATACTGACCCTTACATTTTGCATATTTCGGAAAATTTTCATAATAGAAAATTTTTGCCAAATTATACCAAAGCCAAACATGTATATTTTTGCTGGTAGAATTTCAGAGCCATGGTGGAGGGTATAGAGACTTTTACAACGACAATATTTTACTTCCTAAAGAGGCCTTTGTAAGTGAGCACTATAATTTTATGAATAGATTCATCTCGTCATGCAATTTTTATTATCCTTTTAATATGTATAATGATATTTTTTTCTTTGGATGTCAGCTTTATTACATCAATTTAAAAGTTTTGTGCTTTGAATTTTTAGAATGAACATTTTAGTTCATGTATTAATCTTGTTTTTAATAAAGAGCTTCTTCCAACCTTTTCTATAGCTGAACATAATTAAATCCTCTCATAAAAATGAAGTGCACAAATTCTTTGGTAATACAAATAATGATTCTGTAAATGACAATGTGGAGGATCTTGTCTTCCTAAATTCCAAGTGTCTCTGAGGTGAGCTTTATGTTAATCAGGTCAAACTCTTCATAATTAAAGTCATGTTTGCATAGGTAAATTAAGTGGTCCAGGCTTGAAAAACAAGTATATAATAACCCCCTATTTCAAGTTTATATAAAGCATCTGGCTATTAGATGACCTTTGGGGTCTTTTATATTATATTAACATCAAGGAATTCCATTCTGTCTACTTTCCTCTCCTGCGCTGTGCTAGAAGACGACCCTGCAGCTTCCTGCAGAGAGTCGAACAAAAGTCTCTTCCCGATATTCTTCAAGAAATGAGCTTAAGTCTCTTAAAGATACAGTGGGCTAATTTTCAATAAATAGCGACAGGATGGTGGAAGAATATGATTTATTTTGCCCATAAAATGTACAGCTCACTTTAATCATGAAATGTAAATTCAAAGCAAATGTTCCTTTTAAAGATTTATTTACATTTGGTAATTTGACAGTGCTTTCCTTCAGTTTCAAATATTTACCCTTAACATTAGTAAACTGAAAATGATCAGCATTTTCTTTAGAAACAAATTATTCACACAACCAATTTAGACTAATTTTACTTATGTAAAGTGCATATTTTACCAAATCAATTACATATTCATTAGGAATTATTCAGAAGTTTCCAAATTTTTATAAATATTATGTCAATGGCAAATGTAGATTTGTATCTACATTTGTAGATTGTAACTGGATGCAAATTTAGATTTGTATCCTTTCCAATTAAAAAATAAAACCAGTTCTACAATGGTTTCCAGGTTATTTTATTGTTTCTGAAGTAGCATCCAATTTCTAAAAATGTTTTTGCATACGTAATACACACATAGTATCAATGACCAAAACAACTTGAGCAACACTATTTTTACTTGGCTTTTTGTGGAAAAATAAAATGAATCATGATACGGGAGATATATAATAGAGTGAGTTACACTTTTTCTCATGCTTCTCTTCTTTCTTACAGGAATATGCCCAAAGTTTGGAGGTGAGTCTGCTGTCAGCTTTTTATTTTATCCCTGGGGCAGAGAGGCACTTGAGTGTCTATAATAGTACCATAAAAGCTTGCTGCTTAAGCTGTGGAATTGAAGCCAGTAATCCTAACTTCTGATTTTACCAATCTACCTATTTGTCATTCCAAATATCTTATATCCAGTTCTTTTTGTTTTAGTTCCAACCTCGTGGAATCAATCATCTTTTCCAGGAGCCTTGGCAATGGTCTATGCAGAAGATAGAACTATTTCAATAAATGTATGTATGAACTAATTTTAAAAAAAGGAATCAATGTTTAGACAAAGCAGCCTTCACAGCAAATAAAATTATCAGAGATAAAGAGGAAGACTACTTAACAATAAAAGGTTCAACTCTCCAAAAAGATGTAACAATTCTTAATGTGCATTTGTCTAAACAAGAAAACTTCAAAATATGTGAGGCGAACACTGATAGCACTGCAAAGATAAATGAATGAATCTATTGTCATAGTAGAAGACTGTAACACTCTCAGTCAGAAACAGATTTAGCAGGCAGAAAATCTGTAAGAGCATAGCTTAACTCAACAGTACCACATATTAACCAATATTATAATGGACATCTATAAACTACTTCATTCAACAACAGCAGAGTACACATTCTTCTTAGGCCCACATGGAACACACCAAGGCAGTCCAGTTTCTGGTATATAAAACAGGCCTTAAAGTGTTAAAAGAATGTAAATCATACAAAGTATGCTCTCAAACTACAGTGGAATTGAACTATACATGAATAACAGAAAGATAGAAAATTTCAAAATATCTGGAGACTAAAAAACATACTTATAAGTAACACATGGATCAAAATAAAGAGTCCCAAGAGTAAGTTAAAATATTCCGAATTAAGTGAAAATACAGCAAACAGCAAAGGTAGTGCTTAGAGGGAAATTACATCATTGAATGCAGATATTAGGGAAAAAATATAAAGAACTACAAATCAACAATGTAAACTTTTAGCTTAGAAAAATAGAAATAGGAGAGAAAAATCCAAAGCAAGAGAGGAAAAATAAACAATAAAATTTAGGGCCAAAATTAATGAAATTGTATAAAGAAAATTAATGGAGAAAATCAACAAAACTGGAAGCTGGTTCTTTGGTAAGATAATAAAATTTCCTCCTTGCAGCTTCTTTACCTCTAGTGAGGCTAGCCAAAAAAAAAAAAAAAAAAAAAAAGAAGAAGACAAAAATAGTTAATATCTGAAATGTAAAAGGGACCATTACTACTGATCCCAACTCATTAAAAGGATAATGAACAATTTTATGAAAACTCTGTGTCGAAAACTGATAACTTACCGGAAATGGACAAATTACTAGAAAGCCAAGCTACCTAAGCTCACACAAGGAGAAAATGAACAATCTGAATGGGAAAATATTGAATAATTATATCAATAATTAATAACCTTCCAAAACAGAAAGTACCAGCCATATGGTGAATTCTACCAAACATTTATCTATGAAATAAATTTTGCTAATTCCCTACAATCTCTCCAGAAAATAGAAATAGACTTTTATTTTTTATTTTATTTATATTTTTAATGAACTTTTATCTGTACCAGAGAGAGAATAGCTCTTAATTTGTTCTATGAGAACAGCAGAACAGCATTATCTAATACAAAAACCAGAGAAAGACGTTATAAAATGAAACTATAAACCAATATTTTTCATAAACATAGATACACAAACCATCACGAATATGTTCAAAAACGGAATTTAATAACATGTAAAAAGAATTATGTATCACACTCAAGTGGGATTTATTCCAGGTGTACCAGACTATGTCCACATTGAAAACCAGTTAGTGTAATCCATCATTTCAGACTACAGAAGCGATATCATATGATCACATCAATAGGTGAAAAAAAGATTTGACAAAATCAAATACTTATTCATGATTAAAATGCTTGCTCAACAAACTAAGAAGAGAGATGAACTTTTTCAGTACGATGAGCATCTCCAAAAAACTTACATCAAATACCATGCTTAATGGTTGGAAAGTTGATATCTTCTGCCTAAGATTGATACCAAGACAGGAATTTCCCCTCCGAACACTCTAATTAAACATCATCCTGGTAGTCTTAGCTAATGTAATAAGGCAATAGAAGGAAACAAAAGTTATACAGAGAAAGAAAGGAGAAATTAAACTCTCCTTTTGCAGAGATGATATGATGTGATATGAATGTCTATAAGAAAATCCCCCTAAATCCATCAAAAAACGACTGGAGCATAAAAGGAATTATAACAAGATTGTTGCAAGTTACAGTATAATATATAAAAGTCAATTGCTTTCCAATACACTAGCACTGAAAAACTGGAAATTTTAATTCCATGACAATAACATTGAAATCAGCAGACAAAAATTAAATATGTAAGAATTAATCTAACAAATATGCACAAGATTTATATGAGAAAGTGACACAACTCTAGTGTGAGAAATCCAAGGTCAAAATAAATGGGGAGATATTCCACAATACGGATAGGATGCCTCAATATATGTAAGATGTTGATTTTCCCGAACTTGATGTATCGATTCACCACAAACTCTGTCAAAATCACAGGAAATTATTTTTAAAATGTAAAAAAAAAGTTGATTCTAAAGTTTATTTGGAAAGGCAAAGGAACCAGCATAAACCGCACAGCACTGAACAGCGACCCTGGAGGACAGAAGCAACCTGACTCTGAACTTACTGCAAAGCTTCAGTGATCCAGAAAGTGCAATATTCACAAAATAATAGGCAAATAGATCAATGGAACAGAATAGAGATCCCAAAATAGACTCAAACAAATAGATTCAACTGGTCTTTCATAAAAGAGCGAAGGCAATTCAGTGGATAAAAGATAGTTTTTTTCTATAAATGTGGCTGGAACAGAATGAATCCAGACACAGACTTTAAGCTTTTCACATAATATAACTTAAAATGCACTACAGGACCAAATGTGAAACAAATAAAAATGATCACACAACTCTGAGACGATAGCAGAGGTGCAAATATAAGTGACCTTGGATCTGGTGATGACTTTCTAGATACAAAGGCATGGTCCACTACAGAAGCCAATTGATACAAGCTGGACTTTGGTGGTCGGGGGTGGAATTATACTGAAATTCATTTGACTCTCTGTATAATTTTTCTATAAACATAAAACTTCTCTAGCAAATAAAACATTTAAGAAGAAAAAATACTCAACTTCATTTTTTAAATGGTTGCCTTTTTTTAAATTTATATGTCAAAAAAGTTAATTTAAAATTGGAAAAAAGTGGATAAATGAATATACTATTTAGTCAGCTCTGTGATTACTTCTCTAGGTAATATATTGGCATTGTTTCTTATTAACCACAGGCTTTTTGACGGGGAAGAGGGCAAGGATATGGAAATCTGAAAATAGCTTTTAAAAAGCTAGAGCTGACCAAGCAACGTGGCTCATGCCTGTAATTCCAGCACTGAGGAGGCCAAGTCAGGTGGATCACTTGAGGTCAGGAGTTCGAGACCAGTCTGGTCAAGCCGGTGAAACCCTGCTTCTACTGAAAATACAAAAATTAGCTGGGCATGGTGGTGTGTGCCTGTAATCTCAGCTACTCAGGAGGCTGAGGCAGAAGAATCGCTTGAACCTGGGAGGTGGAGTTTGCAGTGAGCCGAGATCACACCACTGCACTCCACTCCTGGGAGACAGAGCCAGGCACCACCACCACCAACAAAAAAAACCTAGAACAAGGATGTGTAGGAGCCATACAGCTTCATAACCCAAAATAAGCTATAGTTACATTTAAAAAACGAATTTCACCTTCAGAACACTTTTAGAAGAATTGTGATATTTTGAAATAAAATTTCCGTGTGGAAATTAAAACAAAAAAGTAACACTAATATTTTAAGAAACAGCTGAATCAGAAGATGCAGCTGAACATTTAGAAAATAGAAGTATATCTGATTTGAGAGAGGATCGGAGTAGATCTCTCTCACTGGAGGTGCTTATTACTGCAGCAAGCCTGGGCTGTGGAGTGAGTGTCTCTGCAGTCTCTCCCCATGTGACAGTCTGTGCCGCTGGCCTTGAAAGTTCTTCATTTCTAAGACTCAGTTTCTCTTTCGTAAGATAAAGGAAGTGGTAGTGCTGATCCTTATGACATTTGAAAATTAAATGAGACGATACATATAAAACATTTAGTATATTCTGCAGTAAAAAGTCAATACAATTTGTTAATATTACTAGTGGCGTATTATCATGAGTATTTAGCTTTAATTACTCCCCCCGCCCCCAAAAAATATCATGGAGAGAAAGAAATATAGGAGAAATAAATAACAAGGCTTTAAGAAATAATGACCAGTAATTGCAACCATTTTAGTATATTACGTTTATAAAACTGCCTTTGTTTTTAAGTCAAATGTTCTAGTTAAACTTCACTTGTATGATTTTTAAGAACAATGATTTTTTATCAAATTGCAGTATTCTTTTTTTTAAAAAAATTAAATGGCACTTTAGACACTAGTCATCTGATGATATCCCCAGGTGATTGGTTTCAGAACTCTCACGGATACCAAATCCAGTATGATTAAGTCCCTTATATCAAAAGGTGGTACCATTTGCATGCAACTTACATACACATCCTGCCTTGTACTTTATACCATCTCTAGGTTATTTACACTACCTAATACAATGAAAATGCTTTGTAAATAATTGTTACACTATATTGCCTTCTATTTGTATTATTTTTATTTTTTCCCAGTTACTTTTGATCCAAGGTTGGTTGAATTTGTGAATTAATGGGTGAAAACATAGGGCTGATTATAATATGTGCTCCTCTCTTTTTTTTAGTTTTGCATAATTTCAGACTTACAGAAAAGTTTTAGGAATAGCACAAAAAATTCCCTAACACTTTCCACTCAGAGTCCCCAAATGTTAACACGTTACTACATTTGCTCTCTCTATTCCCCCCTCTTTCTGCACATATGTACACATTTTCTTTTTCTGAAATGTGTAAGAGGAAGTTGTATATATGACACCTCTTCTTCCCTAAATAATTCACTGTATACTATCTGAAAATAAGGCATTTTTTTACAACATCAAAGTATAATCATCAAACTCAGGAAACGGACACTGAGGTCATACATTTTTCTCATATACACACCTAGTAGATTTTACCCACTGCCCCTAATATATTACTTATAGATAAAGTAAATCCAAGCTGATGCATTTTATTCAGTTCCCACATCTCTTTAGCCTCACTTAATTTAGAACAGTTGCTGAGTCTTTTTATATTTCGATGTACAGTAAGTCCTCACTTAACATCATCCATTGGTTCTTGGAAAAGGCAACTTTAAGTGAAATGATGTACAGAAGATCCTCAAATAAAATTGTTTCCTGCAACATCATGTTTTCCTAATGCTGATGAGAAAAAAAGATGGTTTTAAGTCATTCTGCTTTAAGTCTTAGTTTTCAGGAGCCTATCAATTTCATTGAGTACTTAATGTATTGATATTTTAGAAGAGTATTAGATACCTTCTGTGTATTATTCCCTCACTTTGAGATTTATCTGATGTTTTCTCATGATTGGATTTGGGTTTTACATTTTTGACCGGAACAGCACAAAGTTTTTCTCAGTGACCATGTTAGGAAGTGCACACTGTCAATTAGTTTCATTACCGAAGGGTTAACTTTGATCATTACATTAAATGATGTGGAGTCAGGTTCTCCACTGCCATGTCACTATTTTACTCTCTGCGTTTAAGAGAATTCTGAGATACTTTGTAACTATACAAATTTTGTTGTTCTTTAAACTTTTACATACTTATTTTGATATTCATTGATGATTTTTGCCTTAATCAGTTATTATTTTATTATTCTATTTTATTATAATATTATTGTAGTGAATTTTATCAATCACCAACTGTCATCTATTGACATAGCCTGGAAAGGTCATCATTTTGCAATTAAACAACAGTGGATTAGTACAAGTTTTCACTCTGGTCAAAGCCATGTGCTATTTCATTGACAAGAAAGTTCAGGATATTCCTTGGGAGTCTCTCTCACTTGGGTTTAAACTGTGACATTATTATTTTCTAACCATTTTACCTATGCCAAATAACCAATTCTTAGATTTTTTTCTACTTAAGAGGAATTTAAAAATCATCATATAGTTTTGTTTTCAAAGTTTACATGAGATAATTTAGGTAAGGCACCTGTAGGGCATTAATTACATGTGAACATGATAGGTACTATGTTTTTACGTAGTTTTTGTTTCACACTGATACAGAAATTTCATTCTTACGCCTATCAATCACAAGCACATGCTTGATCATTGTATATGTATGAGACAATTTGTTACTTTCACATTTTACTTCAACTCTAATAACAGGATGTCATTATAAAGAATGAAAAAAATAACTGTGTTTCAATCCAGTTATTCTCTTGCATTCTCCATTTCTCAGTATACATTATTTTTATGGTTTCAATGCTTGTCCCCTGCAAATCTCATGCTGAAATGCCATCTTCAGTGTGGTGCCTGGTGGGAGGTGTTTGGGTCATGGGGGCAGATCCCTCATGAATGACTTAGTGTTGTCCTAGAGGTAATGAGTGAGTTCTCTCCCTCTCTGAGTTCACTAGGAATCTGGTTGTTGAAAGGAGGCTGGCACCCCCTCCCTCTCCTGCTGCCACTCTCATCTTGTGATATGCCATCTCACCCTACGCCTTCCAACATGATTAAAAGCTTCCTGAGCCTCCCTAGAAGCAGATGCCAGCACCATGCTTCCTGTGCAGTCTGCAGAATCATGAGCCAAAATAAACCTCTTTTCTTTATAAATTACCCAGCCTGAAGTATCTCTTGACAGCTATGCAAAAATGGACTAATACATCTACTTAATTGAAGTCATGGGTTTTGAATGGAATCCAAAAGGCACCTGCTGAAGTAGATACAGCAGTGTTTAGATCTCTTGCTGTTCTTGTCTTTTCTCTTGTTGGTTAAGATGCTTCAGTAATATGTTTCCAGAATGAAATATAATTATAAAGCATTTATCCTTTGGGCTTCATGTTAATTTTGCACTCAGAAAGATAAACGAGTATTTATTAAACAAGAACTGTGCACATGACACCAGTGTTACAATTTGAATGTTACTAAGATAGGTTGAACTCCTTTCTAATATGGATAATCACAAAAAGATTTAAGTGCACATTGCAACAAAATTCTCATAGCAATTAGGTTTGTAAAAATGTATATGGTAATGTATAAAAAATTTGAAAAATTATCCTTTTATAGTAGCAGCCCAATTAAGACACTTGGATTCCAGGAGGGAAACTAGAATAGCACAATGCACATTATTACAACTCAATATCTATTTCTAAAATGAATTAACAAATGGAATGAACAAGTGGATCACATTGTGGTTAATCATGTTTAATTATAATTAAGCAATAATTTTTCATGAGCCATAACCATTAAAATAGTTCATGAGAAGAGATGTTGCAAAGAGCATGTAGTATGCTGACATTAGCCAACTCACTAGGTACAGCTAGATTAATTTTTGTAACTTTTAATCTTGATATTTTTATATTAGTCTACATATTCTCTTCAGACAAGGAGGTCTTTTATTTCTATGTTGACAGAAACGAATGTAGAAAGTATAATTTCTCAGTTGTTAAAAAGGCTATTATCAAAAAAGACTAAAAGCAGAAATTTTACATAGACATACTACTATTAGGTATTTAAACTATGATGATTGTTTATATTTTTATATTAAATTTTCATTATCTTTCAAAATGAGCTTCTAGTATGATTACAATGCTAGTAGTTTGGGTAGAGCATGTCCATGTTTCTACTTTATCTATTTACATATCAACATTTAAAATTAATTTAAAAGTTCATGTTACTACTTTTAGAAAACATATATTACAGTCAAAGTAGGCCGTGTTTTGAGGGTAAGAATGACATGATTGATGCATTTCTTAATTTTCTTAGTGTGAGCTAAAAATCGTTCATTTGTTAGAAAACCAACTTTAAATTTCTAAATTTTGCTTGTAAGGAAACAGACTTCTCTGCCTGGTCTTTTGGGTTTCCCTGTAATAACCTGGTGTTCTGGCCATGAAATAAAGCCATGTGACTTCTGTTAGAATTCATCCACTAAATCATGAGACTGTGGAAAAAGTCCCAGCTCTTTCTCCTGGTTCTAGTGGCAAATCCTGCCTCTAATTGCTCTGACCTTTTCTGGACTGTCAACTATTTAAATCATACGCTAAACTTTGTGTAAATTTATGTAAGTTTAATGTAGTCACTGCATTGTGTGATATCTTTATAATAAGTTTTAAAACTCTGTGTGGTTTAGAGAAAGTCATTATCATGTTTTGACATGAAACTAATGAAAATTTAGCTTTTTAAAACATAGTTGATTGATGGAGAAAATAAAAACATCATCAGACTGTCTACAGTCAACAAAATGCCACAACACATAAACTTATGTAAGGTTTGAACATAATGTTTCATAATAAGTTTTAATATATAATAATGTCCAATCCCATGCCTCTCATCCTACTTGTTAAGAATTGATACTGTGTGTAGATGCCTTTAAATAGACTTCATTTCATAAGCTCTGTAGGAAATATGAATCACCAATGAGAATTTTTCTTATCAGAGAATCTAAGAAGTTAGTCATAAACATCCTCAATCTCCAGCCCACACATCGGACCAGTCATGTGACAAGAAGTCTATAAGAAAGAATATTTATCCATCTTCTTTTAAACAGATGCAGAATCTAACTAAAACAGAAGGAGGGTTACGAAAAAACATTGTTACAATGCTTTGAACCAAAAACCATGATAGTTTGGATGAATTATTACATCAATCATTGTGTTTTCTTGAAAATGAAACATTGTGATCTTGTGCAGTTTTCAATAAAAAGCAAAAGACAACTTTTTGTATCATCTGCATAATTCTTTTTCATAGTAGAATCCTCTACCTGCTGCTTCAAATGGAGGCATCCTTTTCTTCGGTTTCCTTGTTGTTCTAAACAGCCCTTTCCCCTCTGGCCTGTATTTGAAGTTCCTCAATATCACTAGCATTCCCCAAACCAAACCGTGTTTCTAAAGCATTTTCACTTCAGTAAGTGTCTCTATCCACTCACTGACACAGTGTTTTACACTGTAAAGCCAAACGCAAGCCTCATCACTCCTCTTTGCTTTGTTTATGAGACTTAGAAAAGTACTACAGAGGAAAAAAATACGTTAGTCTTACAGAATTTATTTTTCACAAAGCCGTAGTACACATATTTTCTACGGATAGGAGAGCTAAGCACGCTGTCGTGGATGCATTGTTCATAGTATTCTGGTGTCGGGGAATGAGGACAATGAAGAAGTTGAGGAAACCATGAACGTTCCTACCCGTAAATAAAATCACTGATTTGACTGGCCATAGATCTTTTATTTACGTTTGTCTTTTTTCGCAGTATTTTGATTTTTTGTGGTCAGGTTGCCCCCAGTGCCCTCTGGCTAATTGAGGCTGATTTGAAGAAGTGAACCATTCCTAGTTAACCTATGCTCCTTAGTAATTAGCTCAGTACGTGGCAGCCAAGACATATTCAATAAGTACCCGATGATTCCACATATAAAACAGAATCTTCTTTATTTTAAAATGACTTTTTCTACAACAATGGTTAGGGTCTCCATATTACAAGAAAATTTTAATCTTTTTTATTGTAAAGCATACCTTAGAACATGTATACATGATGTGTGAACTCTATTTCTTTATAAGCATCAGAGTTTTGAAAAGCCTGCTTTTAGAATTTCAAAACATCTTCAGCCAGACTTCCTTTGGCATACAACCTTGGTGTCTGCATTTGGACGCAGTCCTTCAATATCTCCACACATCCTTGAAACCGCAGAGCCCTCAGCTCAATGCTGTTTCAATCAGCCACCTGTGCCGCAGAGGCTGAGCCGGTACACGCGGTGAACGCTGGCGGATAAAACACGAAATTGCCAAAAGAGCCGTGACAGATAGAAGAAAGACCTCTACACCCAAATCATGAAGGTTATCAGAGCATGACACACCAACAAGAATCAGGCACCAAGATTGCAGTAGCTGTAAAATCTCAGGCCACCCATTGCATGCCAAGTAGACACATATTTCAGTACATAAGTACAACTGTTAAATAAATACTGAGCAACAATGAGACACAGTTAGCAGAATTATCTTGAAATTATTAAATTTATGTTTAAAGAATGGATGAATGAATTCAAAGAGGCATGAGATATGGGGAAAAAATTGAGTCCTGTCATATAAGCATTTAATATATACCCAGCATGTAGAATGTAATATTATCTATGCAAAGTGTTATTATATGATCACCTTTAATCTTTTCTATAACTAAAAATTCTGTAACCTTGCATGAAAATGATACAGACAATATTAGAATAATATATATCCTGCTGGCAGGGAGAGACACTTGAAACTCACAACCACCCCTAAGGCATCACTCAAAATCTTATTGTTATCCTAAAGGCAGAATGGCTTAAATGTCCAATTATCCACATAATTGGATGTAAAATTACCTCATTCCTTCTCCAGTTCAAACTTTGATGTTCCAAAAGAATTATCCACAGAGTGCAATAATCTAAATGTGGTATATAGACTATGTTGTGGGGCTATTTATGGTTTGTAAAGAGTGATTTTTATGCTCAACCATATTACCCATGTGCTGACCTTAAATGCAATCTCTTTTTTAAAGATAGAAAATAATTATGTTTTTAAAATGGCCCAATTACGCCATCAACAGAATCACAAGTCACAAGAATCACAAGTCAACTGTTTTTAATTGCTTAATTGACTTTTTATTTATTTCATTTAATTAATTTTATTAGAAATGTGCCCAACTATAATTTGTACGTATTGTAAAACAGGTAATGGATAATACTCTCATAATTTAATTTTGACAAGCACACATTGGAATTGGCAAGCTTATCTCCTCTGGAATTTAGAGCTATATTTCTCTTAATATAACTTTGATATAGTGTTTAACTATAATAGTATGTAAAGCATTCTACTGAAGTTGCATAGTTCTGGTAGAAGCAATAATGTGTATGAGAGTGTGATGTTCACTTATCTGGTCTATAAACAAAAAGCATGTCAATTTAAGTGAATATCTGTGTTCACAAAGCAGAGTACAGAAATCGGGTAATTATCTGCATAATCAAGCTTAAAAAATATGCCTTTGACTCAAAACTCTGGTGGATTTGAGCTCATGTTTTGCTTTAATAAACTGTTTAACTGCTTTACTTACTGACTTCACTTCTATGTAGAAAAAACCTTAAGAAATTATTTGCTTGCAGGCATACCTTGGAGATATTGCAGGTTTGTTTCTAGGCCACTGTAATAAAGCAAATATTTCAAAGAAGTTAATAACACATTTTTTCTCGATTTCCAAGTACATGTAAAAGTTATTTTTTATACTATAATGTGGTCTAAGTTTGCAATAGCGTTATGGCAAAAAAAAAAAAAAAAAGTGCATGCCTTAACTTAAAAATACTTTATTGCTGAAAAATGTTAACAAATCTCTGAACCTTCAGTGGGTCATAATTTTTTTTTTTTTTTTTTTTTTTTTTTGCTGATGAGGGGTCTTGCCTCAATGCTGACGGCTGCTGACTGATAGAGAGAAGTCTGCTGAAGGTTGAAGTAGCTGTGACAATTTCTTAAAATAAGACAACAGTAAAGTTTGCTGGCTCAATGGACTCTTCCTGTCATGAAAGATTTCTCTGAAGCATGAGACGGTGCTTGGTAGCATTTTACCCACAGTAGAGTCTCTTTCAAAATTGGAGTGAAGCCTCTCAAGGCCCGGGGTTGCTTTACGAACTAGATTTACGAAATATCCAAAATTCTTTGCTGTCATTTCAACAAAACGCACAGTGTCTTCACCAGGAGAAGATTTCCTATTAAGAAGTCAGTTACTTTGCTCATACATAAGAAACATTCAAGTTTTCTCATGAGAGAGCAGCCATCTAGTTACATCCTCAGGCTCAACTTCTGATTCCAATTCTCTTGCTGCTTCTACCACATCTGCAGTTACTTCCTCCACTGAAGTCCTGAACCCCTCAAAGTCACCATGAGGGTTGTAATCAACTTCTTTCAAACACCTGTTAATGCTGATATTTTGCTCTTCCCCCATGAATCAGAATATTCTTAATTTCTCATCTAGAATGGTGAATCCTTTCCAGAAGGTTTTCAATTTACTTTGCTTGGACCTATCAGAGGAAATCACTGTCTATAGCAGCTATTGCCTTATAAAATATATTCCTTAAATAATTAGACTTAAAAGTTGAAATTACTCCTTAATCCTTGATCAGTGAGCAAAAGAATGAGTATTGCATTAGCAGACATGAAGACAGTGTTAAGCTCTTGGGTGACCAAATGTGCTTTCGATGAGCAGTAATATTTTTAAAAGAAACTTTTTATTTTCCTGAGCAGTAGGCTTCAACAATGGACTTAAAACATTCCATAAGCCATGCTGTAAACAGAGGCGCTGTCATCCACGGAATGTAAACAGAGGTACTGTCACCCAGGGGTTGTTGCTCTATTTACAGCAAACAGGCAAAGTAGAGTTAGTGTCATTCTTAAGGGCCTTAGGATTTTTGGAACGCTCAACGGCCATTGGCTGCAACTGAAAGTCGCCAGCTGCAGGAGCCCTAACAAAAGATTTTGGTCTAGATTTTGATTTAAAGTGAGAGATATGCAACTCTTCCTTTTACTCAGACACTTAGAAGCCATTGTGGGTTTCCTGATTTGCCTAGTTGTAATATTCTTGCATCTCACAAAATAGGAAGGCCTGAGGAGAAGGAGAAAGACCAGGGAACTGCCGATTGGTGGAGAAGTCGGAACACATAACACTTTCATGAAGATCACTGTCTTCTGTGGGTGTGGTTTGTGGTGCCTCCAAAACAACTACAATAGTAGCATCAAAGATCACTCATCATAAAGCACAGATCTATAATATAATATTATTGGGAGCTGCGGTGGCTCAGGACTGTTGTCCTGCACATAAAGAGGTGAGGCCAGGCATTCGAGGTCAGCCTGGGCAACTTAGAAACCTCTCATCCATAACAATAATAATAATATTGCATTATAAAAAGTATAATAATGAAAAAGTTTAAAGAAAATTGTAAGAGTTAGCAAAATGTGACACATTAACACAAAGTGAGCACCTGCTGTTGGAAAAATGGTTGCAATAGACTTGTTCCATGATCAAACCTTCAGTTCCTAAAAGAACCTACGTTATCTGCAAGAGCGATAAAGTGAAACAGTGAAATGGGTTGTGCTGTACTTGGTACGTGTGTGCATTGAATTATAGATGTGGCCCTATGCTGTGTATTGTGTGAAGTCTGAGAACTGGAGTGGGAATCTTGAGGCAGACAGTGAGCTCTGGCCAACAGGGATGTGGGTCCTGGGGCACATGGCCACACGCCTGCAGAAGGCTGCCATGTTGCCCCACGTGGGTTTGTGACAGCCACTTCTGCCCCCAGTACAATTTCCTCTTGTGGTCAAGAGCACATGGCTGTCACCACTGTTGAAAACTCACAGGCATCCTGTGTGTACCCACAACGCTCTCTGGCCTCCTCCCAGGCCCTGCGCTCTGCTGAGCAGTTTTACTCCCATGCAGGACTCTTGAGTCACTGGACCCCTTCACCTCTCTCAGAAGCAAGACAGGACGTGGATGAGGCCATCCCAGTGTCCTGCACACCCCCAGGATCTTCATGTGTGTAAGTCTCTGCATTCCGAGCCCAGAAGCCACCATGTGAATGTAGGCCCACTCCTCCAGACCAGCCCTGTCAGAGCCGACTGCAAGAGCACAGTGCTGACTCTAAAAGTGTGTCCTCATGGGAGGGGCATGACATTCATAGTTCTGACTCCTGCCTTCCTCATCGGCCAGCAATTGTAAACTTGACAAATGACTGTGGCTCTCTTAGGTCAGGTGTTTTATAAATTTTATTCTAAAATGAATATAAAAATAACGCCTGATTTACAACATGGTTTTGATCATTTCACCAAGTGAAATAATACTTAGAGAGTAACTTACAAGCTGTAGCCAGAGCATGTGTGGACTACCTTGACACAGAGACACACACTTTAGTGCAGGGTCATAGTCAGAGCACAGGTGCAACAATCCTATGACTGAGGAAGAAACGGTTTCAAAGAAGGAATGAAGTAAGAAGAGTGTCTCCTGTGTTGAAATGCAAGGGAGTGAATATTGACTTTATTTCCGGGTTTGTAAACTCTTAGGAAAGGGACATGTAGTAACATGGCAATATCTGTTGATATTAGTCATATCTGAAAAACTCATTTTTTAATTATCTGAGACTTTATAGATCTGAGGACTGAGTAGATAGCACGCATTTCTGTTTCTGCTAGGAAAGAAAGAGACACGTATTCATTCATTTATCCATTAACGATTGTATTCAGTTTCTGGAATAAAACATGCTTCTTGGGTGTCACCTAAGTGGCAGGCACCATTCTAGGCCTGCAGATGAAGGGAGGAAATAAAGCAAGGCCCAACTCTTAAGACAATATGACTATAGACAAATAATCAGACAATGGATACGAGGTCCAACGGTGATGAGCGCTCCAGAGGCCTGCTTTGTTTGTGTGTGTTTTTTTGACAGCTACTGCTTCCTTGACAGGCTACAGGTCTAGTCCACTCTTCATGCCTTTTCTGTGTAGCTCAATGGAGAACGTTAATTTTTTGATTCAAGAAAGGAAGCATCCTCCATGATAAATAAAAAAATGTTATTCAACAGGAGGCGATGCAGCAGTGTAAATGGAAAGCAGTCATTAGATTACCAGCAGAGCAGCTGGCCAGGCGAGCGTGGTGGGGAGGCCGGGAGCTGGAGAGAACTGGGCTCGGTGTAGTTTAATGTTGCAAGCAAGGTCCTGAATCTGGTCACCTGCCCCTGCCAGGCACTACTGTCCACTCAATGTGCATGCAAGCATGTCTGGAGTCCATAATTTCCGAGCTCTGCACTTTAGGGGACTATCAGCAGACTCGTGGCTCCCATGTAGTGACTCAGTGAACTGAGCAAAGACTGTCTAAGGAACAGGAGCCATACTCAAACATGAGAGTAAGTTTCCAAGCCTCTTTTCATTCCTCTGGCTAAATGTCAGAATTGCATTTGACTTCATGTAACAGAGTAGTCCCATAAAGCAATAATTTTGGGGGGGAAAAAAAACATGTGTTTTCTCCCTCACAAAAGAAGAAAGCTCATCAGCTGGCAATCTCGATGTCTTACGGCCACTCCATGAAGGCTTAAAGCTTTTTTGCTTTCTGTTTGCCATCCCTGTTCTGTGTGGCCCCCATATTCATGGTCCAGTATCGCTGCTGACATCCGGTCATCAGCATAGCATTCCAGGAGAAGGTGGAGAAAGTGGGAGGACCCCCTCCTTGCATAGAGTATTCCTGGACTTCTTTCCTCCATACTTTACCTAGTTTTGACTCCTGCAAGTCCTTCTTCTGACACTCCCTGACAGAATAACTAGGAGGACACCTCCAACCTAGTCCCTGTGCCACGTGGAGCTGGCACTGCCAAGAATATCCCCAAATACAAACGAGTTTCTCTCAATATAAAGAAGATCTATTTTTTAAAAATATCCATTGGTTAGTAAGTGGAAGGAAAGCTTCATCTACTGAGTGAGGTAAATTTGCTGCTTCTGGCGGTGTTTTAGTGACATCTGTAAGAAGACTTCAGTGATGAGAAGCAGACATCAGTGCCTCCCAAATCCATCTGATCCTTAGTTCTTATTTCTTTAAAGTCAGCAGTCGGCACACTGGTGCCATGGTTTTCTGATGTAGGAACAGTGGTTTGGAGATTGTTAGTATTCCTGCAGATAGGCAGGGCAAAAGTTCATGCTGGAATGCCTGGACTGGAAAATTCACATGAAGCTTGTTGCAAAACTTTTTAGATAAGTCAGCTTTTAGAAAAAAAATGTCATTTTTGACTGCAAATGTATACTGATTATGCATTTACACCAAAAAATATTCAGTTCAGTCCTATAGTTTGCCGATTGTAATTCAGTGTCTGCTTTGTGTTTGTTGGGACATTTTTACTGGTTGTGCAAATTTCCACAAGCCACTCAGTGTCTATGACTGTGATTGCAGTTTACTTGAGAATGGACTGGGGTTGATGACCCCGGCCTCCCACAGAGATACCTTGAGGATTTAAAGTTTTACCTGCATCCACATTTCCATGTGTAGTATCTCTCAGATATGTGTGTGTGTGATTGCCAGACTGGAGCTGTGAGTATCTTTCTAAAACAATCGATGGTGCTGTTCTCGTGTGAGTACAGTTGCCTTCATGCTGATCACTGTAGCTGATCACTGTAAAACTGAAAGAACGTCTCCAAACATTCTGCTTTGAATTAGAACTCGATTTATTTCAAAATGTTATTTTCGTTTCAAAATGATGTCCTTTGATTAATTTCATTTTAATTTCCAGCACATAAGCTCATTTGCTTTTCACATTTTAAATTCGCAAGCATTTCTTTGTGCTATCCATTAATTAGCAGAGCACTATATATGTTTTAGAAGAATGCTAATTGTGAACACAATAGTAAGGTTACTACTTTTTTCCCCTTTCTAAATAAAAACAATATTCTTTAAATCTTTCTGTTTGTACCCAACACCTGAGGACATTTATAACATTTCTGCTTACTGCTGAAGATACGTTTTTCAGCTAGTACATATTCTTTGTAATTCAATTATTTCCTGGTTAAATGCCAACTTTTTTAGATTATGATCACTTTTTATGTATACAGTGCCAATTGCCAGTTATTAAGATCCTTGAAATGGTATAAATATTTAACATTAATACTTACTTACTTTTCTTTCTCCTGTAAAGTAGGATAAACGTCTTTAATGTTTTCATTGTGCAGGTAGAAATTTACTTTAAAAATGGAGTCACTTAATTCCTTTGACCCACTTTTTAATAGGCCATTGATATCCTCAAGACATTTTTTTCTCATTCTATTTTCCTCACAAGGCATTGTTTCTATTAAAGAGAACTACTTCTTAGTGTCTAACAGAATCTCAGTTCCACAAAGTTCCTCTTATTTAGCAAAACATCAAATCCTTTCTGTGAAATTCACATTCAGCAATGATGTTGACACCACCTTATTTGTTTATACAGAGTTACCATGCTATAAAATAGAGATCTAGGAGAGACAATTTATTTAAAAAAACATAAGTTAAAAAAATAAAAACTATTAATCAGTCTTTCCCTGCAAATCAATGATGAAAGAAGAGCCTCTGTTTCTTTTCACAACTGCAGAGAAGCTCCAGAATTGGACTCCACGGTTTCGCGTGACTCCCATGGAGTCCTCCCCCTCACACTGATGCTTTATAGATGACTATTGAACTGTTCCTGGGACACGACAAATCTAAATTAACCTGAAATACAACAGGGATTTCAGGAGTTAGATCATGAGTCCAGAGGAGAATTTGAAAATATCTCTATTTCAGGAAGCCTTATCTTAATTATTTTTCTTATCAATGTAAGCATAACATTTTCAAACAGTGCATGATAAGCCTAAGACTTAAATACATATCAGCCTGCTGCCATGTCCCTCTATCTCCCACCACAAAATTCTAGACACACTCCTCATCCTCCCACCCTTGGGAGAGATTTCTTTAACTGGCATTTTGTGTTTCTATAAATGCTATTTATTGATTCTATCACCATATGTCTGTCATAAAATGATCAGAGTTGTTCTTTTACAATGAAATACTTCTTTCTGTAAAGCAGTATTTCATTGTAAAAGAACTTACTAAAACAATGGATTGGAAAAAGAAAACGTAATTCAATTCACTGGTTCATTGAGAAAACAAAAAATATGCAAATAATCATGACTATCAAAATAAAATGAAACAATACAAACAAAGGAAGAAATAACAGCAAGTGCAGGTTTACTAGCTCCCTTGGGGAAGGTAATGCTTTGAAAAACAATGAATTGAATGAATGCAGACAGATATCCCATTATATAAGGGTAAGAAGAAAATGTTAAACAAGTCGATTAACTGAATTTACTGGTTAGATGAATAAGCTAATTATTGTCACTATGTTTAGACCAATTCATAAGTGTTGTTACGAATTCCTAACATTCTGTTTTGTCTAAAAAGAGTGAATAAAATTTCTCTTTCCTATGGTTAGTGTTGGGAGCCAGGTAAAATATTAAACTGAAAATTCTCTTTAATCCCCTACCTTGACACTATGTAATTCAAGTGAAATGACCTCTTAACAGGTCTATCTTTTCAATTTAAAATGGAGGAATGAGACTCATTCTGTCTCATGTCTTTCAGCCAAATAGAAGATAAGTAGGGATGAGAGCTCTCTGGCATATTTAAGAGAAATGGGAAGAATGAGTGTCAACCCCCATATTGGATAGGAATTACAACACAATGAATCCCTGATGACCTGTTGCTTATAAGGTTAGTCATATTCCACAAACGTGGCATTTAAAAATTTCAGAAATGCACTTTAATTTTTAACTCATGGTTAATAGAAGTAAAAACATGTACTTAGAATATTTCAGCAATATCCTAAGATTGATTTTAATTTGGATGCTTACGGCTTCCTCTTCCAAATGAGTATTGAATTGCCATTACGTATTAAAATTAATTAATTAAAAAGACTGATAACACCTTAAAAAAACTGATAACTCCTAAAATGTCTCTCTACACATAAACATAGAGACACACTGTTGTGGCAGGGACTGTCAATTAAATGATGCACAGGCAGTTGCTGTTTAGTATCAGAAATTTTTAAATCAGATGAAATGAAATATGAATTATTATTAGAATTAAAATGAATGAAACATATAAAAATGACATCTGATACACAAGCTCCTTCAATTCTTATAACACTTCTTTAGAGAAGACACCAGCTTTGAAGGTAGTACCTATATGTCATTGTTTTAATAACACGAAATTACTTGAAATACATTTAGGCTCACAGGATTATGGCAAAGAGAGGGCAGAGAGCCCTGGCTTCCACCAGTGTTAACAGCCGCATCTTCAGTACTGAGCAAACTCAGAGATTGCCACTGCTGCAATGGTAGACATTAAACTGCTGGTTTTATTTGGGTTTCACTGATATTTCTGCCGGTCTGTTTTCTGTTCCAGGTCTTGTCCCAGGGCCCACACTGCATGTAGGTATTGTATCTTTTCAGTCTCCTCTGATTCCATCAGTATCTCTGCTGTGGCCTGAACACTTAGGAAGAACACAGTCAGAGCTGTTGTCAAGCACCCCCCAGTTAGAGACTGTGTGGTGTGTTTGGCTGTTTAGAACCCCCGCAAGGCCAAGCGCTCTTCTGGGCACACGGATCAGGGCACAGGACATCGAGGCATCCTGCGATGCTTGGTGTCAACCTTGCTCCCTGGTTAAGGTGAGTCTGGCTGGCCTCTTTACTATACAGGCACTATTTTCTCTTAGTAGGCAACAAAATTGTGTAGGAGACATTTTGAGGCCCTTCGAAATATTGGTTGCTCCTTATAGTTTCACCTGCTGGCTTTATCATTTTAACATTTATTTGATCCTGCCCACAGTGAGTATTTCTGTGTTGTTTCAATGCTAATTTTCTATTTCCCTCTTCCTTTCTTCGTGGAAATTCTTTTGTTAGGGAGATCTGTCTCTTATCCTCTTTTACTGTTTATTTATATTTACGTATTTATTTATTTAGAGATGGAGTCTCACTCTGTCACCCAGGCTGGAATGCAGTATCACAATCACAGCTCACTGTAAGCAGCCTTGACCTCCTGGGCTCAAGTGACGCTCCCACCTCAGCATCCTGAGTATCTGGGGCCACTGCCACCACACCTGGCTAATTTTTGTATTTTTTGTAGTGATGGGGTCTCGCTATGTTGACCAGGCTGATCTCAAACTTGTGGACTCAAGAGCTCCACCTGCCTCAGCCTCTCAGCATGCTAGGATTTACAGCCATGAGCCCCAGGGCCCAGCCCTATTTATTTATATAAATGTGCACCCATGAGTATTGATGTTGCTGCTTGAGTGCTAACCCAGCACTCTCATTATTTATTTGGCTGCTTGGATGGTTCCAGTGTTAACTATCATTGCTCTTTCAGGTGTTTCCTGCACCTTTTTGCATGCCTCTGACTTATTCTAATTTTTACTTTCTTACCCTAATTAGGCTTCGCAAGATATTCTAAGCTTATGTAGTATTGCTCCTCCCCAGCTTTGTAATCTTCTCTAAAGGACCTTGGTTTCTTGTATAAGAAAGTGCTCTTTGGAAATCAGATCTGTGACCTCGATCATGTGTTCATTGGTATAGAAGTGTTGCCATTTTTAAAGTTCTCTCAATGGACAAAACAAAAAACATATATATGTGTATTAACCCATATATACACACATATATATTCATTTCTGTGTTTATTCCTGTGCATTTATACATTTTTTCTTTGGCTTCATGCTAATATCTTCAGTCCCAGTGCAACACCACAAAGTTGATTCTAATCATTTCCCTTTGCTTATTTGAAACATCCTTATCCAGCAGTAAGAGAGCTCACTCTTATTAGCATCTATATATTTAATTATTTTTAACCTTAAAATACATCAAACACAACTTCAGAATTTCTTTTACAGTTCATACATTTTGTTTTTTATCTAAGAAATGTCATATGGTTCAGTGTCATTTATTAAAAGTACTATCTTTTCCCATTGCATTATCTTGACAGTTTTGTAAGATATCAATTGAGCATCTATATGGGTCTATTTTTCCCTTTGATCCATATGTTTATTTTTATACCAATACCTTCCTTTGATGAGCTCTACAACTTTATAAGTCTAAAAATAAGACAGCAATAAGTCAATTTTTCTTCTTTTTAAAATAATAGCTTTATTGAACTATAATTTATGTATCATAAAATTCACTTGATTTAAATAATAATGCAATGATTTTAGTCTATTTACTGACTTGTGCCAACAATATAATTTGAGAATATTTCCATCATTTCAAAAAGAAACCTCATGTCCCCTGGCAGTCAATCCCTGTTCTCACCCCAGCCCCAAGTAACCACTAATCTGCTTTCTTCTTTATAGACTCTGCTATTCTGGACATTTCACATAAAAGAAACAATACAATATATCCAGGTTTGCACCTGGCTTCTTCTATTTAGCATAATGTTTTAGCGACTCCTTTGCACATTAATGTATTTCTGTATTTTGCTACTCTTTACTATTGAATGACATTCCATTATATTGTATACCATATTTTGTATCCATTCACCATTTGATAGACATTTGCATTTTTCCCACTTTTGGGCTCTTATGAATATACTGTTCTGAACATTTGGCTACAAATATTCATGTGGACATATGTATTCATATCTTTTGGGTAGATGCCTAGACTTGGAATTGCTGGATCATATGGTAACTCCATTTTTAACTATTTAAGAAACTGCCACACTGTTTTCTAAAGAAGCTCTATCATTTTACATCTTCATCAGCAAAGTATGAAGATTTCAGTTTCTACGTATTATTGCCAACACTTATTATTATCAGTCTTTTTGAGTATAGTGCTCTTGTTATTTTAATGTGCATTTCCTAATGATCAATGCTGGGTGTCCTTTTTTTTTCTTTTTTAACAGCCATTGATATGAATTCTTGTTGAAATATCTTTTCAAGCCTTTCAATCATTATTTTAAATTAAGATTTTTGTCTATTATTGAAGTATAAAAGCTGTTTTTATATTCAAGTCCTATATCAGGCGTATGATTTGCAAATATTTTCACTGAAATTGTAATTTTGGTTTTCATTTTATTCTGTTTCTTGAAGCAAAAAATATTAATAATAATAGAATCTACTTTATATTTTTTCTTTTATGGGCCATGTATTCATTGTCATATTTAATAATTATCAGACTCCAGATAAATTGCAAAGATTTTTCTCCTATGTTTTATTCTAAATATTTTAAAATTTTACCTGTTACATTTAGGTCTCTGGTAATATTTTAGTTAATTTTTATGTAACTCTCAAGGATCTAAGGTCAATGTTTGCAGATGTCTATTATTTCAGTAACACTTTTTAAAAACATTGTGCCTTATGAATTGAATTGCCTTGAAATTTTGTCAAATATCAACCATAAAACTGCCACTGAATTCCCAAGTCTTCTTCATAAATCTGTATGTGTATCCTTTTGCTAATAGCACATGGTCTTAGTCTTGATAACTGCAGGTATAGAGTGACTTTTGAAATTAGCAAATGTGAGTTCTCTAATCCATAGAGGACTTACACTTTCTAATTCTGCATTTCAAAATGTTTTTTAATATTCTGAGTGCTTTCTATGTCCATGTAAATTTTAGGACTCGACCTGGTGTGGTGGCTCATGACTGCAATCACAGCACTTTGGGAGGCTGAAGCAGAAGGTTGCTTACTCCCAGGAATTCAACACCAGCCTGGGCAACATAGTGGGACCATGTATCTACAAAAAACATTTTAAAAATTAGCTGGGTGTGGTTGCATGTGCCTGTATCCTAGCTAGTTGAGAGGCTGAGGGGGGAGGATCAATTGAGCCCAAGAGGTTGAGGCAGCCTTGAGCTGTGATCACATCACTGCAGTCCAGCCTGGGCGACAGAGTGAGATGCCGCCTCAATAAATAAGTAAGTAAGTAAATAAATAAATAAGTAAATGAAGTTTAGGACCAGCTTGTTAATTTTTACAAAAAAAAAGGCATTGAAATTTTGATAGGAATTGAATTAAATCTACAGATCAGTTTGGACAGGAGTGTAATCCTAATGGTGTTGCGTCTTCCAATCCATAAGCATGAATATCTCTCCATTTATATAAATCCTCTTTCACTTAGCAGTGTTTTATAGCATCTAGTGTACAAGTCTTACACTTTTAAATTAAACTTATTAGTATACCATTATTTTTGATTCTATTGTTAATGGAATTATTTTCTTCATTTCACTTTTGGAATTTTCATTTAGATTATTCAGAAAACAAAATTTGAATTTTTTGTATTCTTTTCTTGGTTATTCTAGCTAAAGATTTGTCAATTTAATTAATCTTTTGAAATAAGCATCATTTGAATTCGTTGATTTTCTTTATTGTTCTGTTTTCAATTTCACTGATTTTTACTTTAACCATTAATATTTCCTTCTTGCTTGCTCTGAGTTTAATTTTCTCTTATTTTATTTTTTTAAGTTGGATGCTTAAGTTAATGAGTTGAGTCTTCTTTTCTAATGTAATCATTTGAAAAAATGAAATTCTCTCTGATGCCTTAGTTGCATCTCATCAATTTGATATTTTGTCTTTCCATTTGTAATAATTTAAAACTATTTTTAAATTGTTCTTGCATTTCTTCTTTGATGTATGAGTTATTTAGAAGTGTCTTGTTCTTCTCAAAAGAAGACATTTATGTAGCTGACAAACATGAAAAAAGCTCAACATCACTGATCATTAGAGAAACGCAAGTCAAAACCACAATGAGATGCCATCTCATACCAGTCAGAATGGAGATTATTAAAAAGTCAAGAACCAATAGCTGCTGTGAGACTGTGGAGAAATGGGAATGCTTTTACACTGTTGGTTGGAATGTAAATTAGTTGAATCATTATGGAAGACAGTACGGCAATTCCTCAAGGATCTAGAACCAGAAATACCATTTGACTCAGCAATCCCATTATTAGGTATATACCCAAAGGAGTATAAATTATTCTACCATAAAGACACATGCACACATGTGTTTATTGCAGCACTATTTGCAATAACAATAATGGAACCAACCCAAATCCTAATCAATGATAGACTGGAGAAAGAAAATGTGGTACATATACCCCATGGAATACCAGGCAGCCATGAAAAGAAATGAGATCATGTTCTTTGCAGGGACATAAATGAAGCTGGAAGCCATTATCTTCAGCAAACTAACACAGGAGCAAACAAACCAAATGCCGCATGTTCTAAATCATAAGTGGGAGTTGAACAATGAGAACACATGGACGCAGGGAGGTGAACAACACACACCAGGGCCTGATGGGAGGTGGGGGTCGAGGGGAGGGAACTTAGAGGTTGGGTCAATAGTTGCAGCAGATCACCATAGCATATACCTATGAAACAAACCTGCAAGTTCTACATGTGTATCCTGACACTTAAAGTAAAATAAATTAAAAAATAAAATAAAACCAAAAAAGAAAAAAGTGTCTTGTTAATTTCTAAATATTTGTGAATTCCTTACATTTTTCTCTCTTATTTTTTACATTTACACTTTAAATTTGTTGTTGTTAGAAAATACACTTTGGATGCTTTCAATCTTTTTAAATTTACTGAGATTTTATATATGGCTTAGCATACGATATATTGTATAAAATATATATATCTATGTAATGCTGTTATAAGTTACTGTTGAATTGACTCTTCTATAATTATGTCTCCAACTTTACTATAGTTTGCAGTGTATATCTTATTTCCATCCTTTTACTTTCAACCTTTGAATCTAAAGTTCATGTCTTGTACTTGAGGTATAATTAAAGATTGTATCCAGTCTGTCGATCTCTGACTTTTTATTGGAGTCTTAAACTCTTTCTGATCTGATTTAATATAAGTTTTAATAACATTGGATTTATATTCATTTTTTGCATTTTGTGTTTTACACAAAATATGCCATGTCTTTGTTGTTGTTGTTGTTGGAGTTTCCCTCTTGTTGCCCAGGCTGGAGTGCAATGATGCATCTTGGCTCTCCACAACCTCCACTTCCTGGATTCAAGTGATTCTCCTGCCTCAGCCTTCCAAGTAGCTGGGAGCACAGGCATGTGCCACCAAGCCTGGCTAATTTTGTATTTTTAGTGCACATGCCGTGTCTTTTATGAAGTGTTTTTCTTTCACTATTTTACTTGTGTTAACTGGATATTTTATAGCATAACCAATTTAATTCCCTTGTAGTTTTCCAAAATGATAGCATTTATTTTTTTAGTAGTTTCTTTAGGGATTACAACATGCATTTTGATTCATCAAAATCTATTTCAGTTTAATTTAATTTATTCCAGTAAAATATAGAAAGATTGCTTCCATAAATCTCCATTTCTTACCCCATTCTTTACGTTACCTTTATCATATTCACTATGTAGTTAAATGTCTAATAATATAAATATACAATTTTATAGTTATTGTTTTATGTAATTCATTATAACAGTTAAGAGAATAAAAATAAATATATTAATATATTTTTAAAGTATTTTATTCTATAAATACCTTCACTAGTGTTGTCTTTTATTTAATAGACTCTAATGTTTAGAGCAGATTTCGGTTCACAACAAAGTTTATCAGGAGATACAGAGAGTTCCCATCTACCCATTTGCCCCAACACATGCACAACCTCCCCCATTCCCAGTATCCCCCAACAGAGGGGTACATTCGTAATGGCTGAAAACTTACATTGACATGGCACATCATTATCACCCAGAGCCCACAGTGTACATTAGGGTTCGCTCTTGGTGTTGTACATTGTATAGCTTTTGACAAATTTGTAATGACGTGTATTGATTATTATAGTGTCATTAAGGATAGTTTCATGGCCCTAAAATCCTTTCTCCTCTGCCTGTTCATCCTTCCCTCCCTGTAACTCCAGGAAACCATTGATCTTCTCACTGACTCCATAATTTTGCCTTTTCTAGAATGTCATAGTGACTGGAATTATACAATATGAAGCCTTTCAGATTGGCTTCTTTCATTTAGTAATATGCATTTAAGTTTTCTTCATGTTTTTCATGGTTTAAGGGCTCATCTTTTTTTAGCGCTGAACATTATTTCATTGTCTGGTTGCACCACAGTTTGTGCATCTGTTCTCTTACCAAAGGAAACTTTGGTTTGTTCCAAGTTTTATTCAATTATGAATAAAGCTGCTATAAATATCTGTGTGCAAATTTCTGTGTGGACGTAAGTTTTCAACTTATTTGAGTAAATACTGAGAAGCACAATTGCTGGATTATATGATTAGAGTATGCTGAGTTGTATAAGTAAATGCTTAATTGTCTTCAAAAGGTTCACCAGCAATGGATCTGTTGCTTTACACCCTCACCAAGATTTGGTGTTGTCAGCGTTTTGAATTTTGCTATTTTAATAGGTGTGTAGTGGTGTCTCATTTTCTTTTAATTTGCAATCTCCTAATGACATATGATGTTAAGCATATCTTTTCACATGTATGTGTGCCATCTGCACATCTGCTTTGGTGAGAAATCAGTTCAGGTCGTTAGCTCATTTTAAAATCAGGTTGTTCATTTCATTGCTAAATGTTAAATCTTCTTTGTATATTTTGAATGTATCTATCAGATATGTGTTCTGTGAACATTTTATCCTAGTGTGTGGCTTATCTTCTCAATCCCTTGAAAGTGTCTTTTACAGATAATAAGATTTTAATTTTAATAAAGTCCAGTTTATCAATTGTTTATTTCATGTACTGTGCGTTGGTGTTGTATTCAAAAGTCATTGTCATACCCAAGGTCATCTAGATTTGATTAGCCCCTGATGACTCTCCCTTCATTAGTGGATTAATGCTGCTATCTCAGGGGTGAGTTTCTTAGCAAAAGATGAGTTTGGCCCTGTCTTGCTCTCTGGCCTTCTGCCATGGGGTGCTGTAGCAGGAAGACCCTTGTCAGTTACCAGCAGCTTCATATAAGACTTCCTATCCTCCAGAGCTGTGAGCCAATAAATTTACATCGTTTTAAATTAGCCAGTTTCAGGTATTCCGTTATAGCTGCACAAAATAGAGTAAGACAGCAACATACCCAATCATAAAATTTTACATGCCTTTATTTCAGATTTTTTATTTCATATAATTTGGAGATCCTCTGAGTGAGAACTGTATTATAAAGGAAGAACAAGTAGAAATCTATACTTGGTAGGTATTTATTACATGTTAACTGATGGTAAAAATATTGATTATTTTATTGGCAGTTATTTAATAAAAATCTTGATATAATATTTGTGTAATTCTTTTTCCTTAAGAATACATTCTTATGTGACACCTTTAACATATAAAGTTCAGATGAACTTTGAGATAGAGATATAGAAAATGCTTTTAATACGCTGAAAACTATTCTGAGTAATCAAATACCTAGGAATACAGCTATCCAGGGAGGCGAGAGGTATCTACAATGAAAATTGCAAAACATTTCTCAAAGAAATCAGAGATGACACAAACAAATGGAAAATTATTCCATGCTCAGGAATCAGAAGAATCAATATCATTAAAATGGCATACCACTCAAAGCAATTTACAGATTCAATGCTATTTCTATCAAACTACCAATGACGTTCTTCACAGAACAGGAAAAGTTATTTTAAAATTTATATGGAACAAAAAAAGAGCTCGAATAGCCCTGGAAATCTTAAGCAAAAAGAACAAAACTGAAGGCATCACAGTACTCATGCTGCAGGGCTACAGTAAACAAAACGGCATGGTATTGGCACAAAAACAGGCATATAGACCTATGGAAGAGAACAGGTAGCCCAGAAACAAGGCTGCACAGCTGATCTTAAAAAAAAAACTGACAAAAACAAGCAATAAGGAAACAACCTCCCATTCAATAAATGGTTCTGGGATAACTGACTAGCCATATGCAGAAAGTTGAAACTGGAATTCTTCCTTACACCACATATTAAAATCAATGGAAGATGAATAAAAAGACTTAAATGTAAAACCCAAAACTATAAAAACTCTGGAAAACAACCTAAGTAATACCATTCTGGACATAAGAACTGGCAAAGATTTCATGACAATGACACCAAAAGCAATTGCAACAAAAGCAAAAATTTACAAATGTGATCGAATTAAACTTGAGACACACAGCAAAAGAAACTATTGTCAGAGTAACCAAACAACCTACAGAATGAGAGAAGATACTTGCAAACTATGCATCTGATGAGAGTCTAATATCCAGTATCTATAATGAACTTTAAAAATTAACAACAACAAACAGTCCCACAAAAAACTAGGCAAAATACATGAAGAGACACTTCTCAAAAGAACACACACATATGGCCAAAAAGTGTATATAAAAAAGGTCGATATCACTGGTCGTTAGAGAAATGCAAATCAAAACTGTATGTGAGAAACAATCGCACACCAGTCAGAATGACTATTACTAAAAAGTAAAAAAAATCACAGATGCTGGTGAGGTTACGGAGAGAAGAACTGCTTATACACTGTTTGTGGGAGTGTAAATTAGTTCAACCATTGTGGAAAGCAGTACGGTGATTCCTCAAAGAGCGAAAAACAGAACTACCATTCGCTGCAGCAATACTATTACTTGGTATATGCCCAAATAATATAAATTATGCATGTGCATGTTCATTGCGGCACTATTCACAATAGCAAAGACATGGAATCAAACTAAATCCCATCAGTGGTAGGATGGATAAAGATAATGTGGCACATATACACCACTGACTCATATGCAGCCATAAAAAAGAAAGAGATCATGTCCTTTGCAGGAACATAGATAAAGCTGGGGACAGTGTTCTTAGCAAACTAAACACAGGAAATCCTAATACCACAGGTTCTCACTTACAGGGGGAAGCTAAATGAGAACACATGGGCACAAAGAGGGAAACAACAGACACTGGGGCTTACTGGAAGATGGCAGTTGGGAGGAGGGAGAAGATAATAAAAAATAACTATTGGGTACTAGGTTCAGTACCTGAGTGATGAAATAATCTGCACAACAAATCTCCATGTCATGAGTTTACCTACATAACAAACCTGCACATGTATCCCTGAACCTACAATAAAAGTTAAAAAAAAAAACTAAACTAAGCCTAACTAAACTAAACTAACGCTGAGTATCAGAGACATGCTGGAATATTCCACACATAATAAAAATATATATAGTAGCTTAAATAGGGAAGTCAGATTACAATAAGTGAAGATGTTTAATAGCTTGAGGATATGAAAGATAAGACTTTTCATGATAAATACATACTTCTCTATCTACCTAGTACCAAACGTTAACTCACAGTCTTCGTTAAACAGAAAAAAAAAAAAAAGTCATTTGGTAAAGATGTTTGCCAGGGGCAGTGGCTCATGCCTGTAATCCCAGCACGTTGGGAGGCAACGGTGGGCGGATCACTTGAGGTCAGGAGTTCGTGACCAGCCTGGTCAACATGGTGAAACTCCATCTCTACTAAAAGAATTTAAGAATTTTCTGGGCATGGTGGCACACACCTGTTTCCAGCTACTCGAGAGGTTGAGGCAGGAGAATTGCGTGAACCCTGGAGGCAGAAGTTGCAGTGAGCTGAGATCACACCACTGCACTCTAGCCTGGGCCACAGAGTGAGATTCCATCTTAAAAAAAAGAATATTGCTTAGCTTAGCTTATCAGAAACGAGTTACTCAATTTTCTAAAATTATTAGTGTTTTGAGTTCATGGAATTATTTCTTGTAGAAATTTCCTGAGTCTTGTATAGCTTCTCTTTCATGTTAGTATACTTAAGTAAATTTTTAAATTACTGTGGTTATTAAGATGTAGTTTCTTATAAATTTGCTCCTTCAAATATTTGTTGTTGTTTTTAATTATAGCATTCACAAATTTTTTGAGGACAACTTAAAACATGGCATTATTTACTGATGATTCTAATGGTAGCCTGCACTCATGATTTTATGATAATTCCTTGTCACAAACTTGGTTTACATTTTATTAAAATAAAAAAATTCATTTTTGTATTTTTTCTATTTTTTTCAGAATGAAAAACACTTGAAGAAGATAAAAGGAAACCCGAATAACAGATGCTTTGTGTTATTTCAAAGACCCATCTGGAAGGAAAGGTCTTGGCAAAAGACAGCCTCTGTATGTTGCAACTGGCTTCTGTTACTGGTCCACATGGCAGAAGTCAAGGCCACCCAGAGCTTCAAACGTGGTGAGGATCCAGCCTATGATAAAGAAATGGGATCCATCTTTTAGTCGCAGTTCTAAAGTCTCAGGAATGTTCTGGGATTAGGCACCTCTAAAGAGAAGAACCGTCATAGGTGCCGGGAGTCACCCATGTGATCTGCGGATTTGCAGAAGGGTCAGTAGAAGGATTGGGGAATGGGAGCAGGAAAGTCCTCCAATTTGTGAATTGCAAATTTCACAATCTCATTAATAATGGAAACATGTCTGTGTAATGAAAATTGTTATTTGTTATATCCAAATACTAATATGCATTAAACGACAGTTCTTAAAACGGAATACCTCCAATTTCACATTTCTTCACAGCCAACATGAATTTTAATGTTTATTAAGGTACACCTATGGCACTGCCTTTGAAATCTGTAAGAAACTATTAGATTCAGTTACCCAGAAGACATACACACATATATACACATACACACACTAAGACACCCCAAGAGATGCCTTCTTGTGTGTACATAAATATATACATACATATGCAAATGTAACTACACATGTATGAGTGTGTATCTATATAGTTATATATACATAGTTATATATATGTAACTGTTAGAGAGAGAGATGGATACACACACACACACACACATACTTATAGATACGAATGTGGGTTGGGGGAAAGATCGTCAGGTAGTGGCAAACAATGACATAGCCAGAACAGTTCTGGATTTGGCAAGCAGGGCTAGAGGCCTGAGTTTTCTAAAGTCTCAGCATGCATCCTCATAACACTTCCTGTAATTCATTTCGGCATTCGGCAGCAATCCCCCATAAAGTAAGTCTGGCATTATATCTTAAAGAGCTTTGTACAGGGATGCCTTGCTCAATTGTGACCAATCTTTTTGAAGTGCACACCATGCTTTCAACAAGAAAATACATTTGGAATGTTTATAGAAACAGCTCTTATCCACTGTGTTAGAAAGTGGATTCTTGCTAGACCCTGGCCATAAAGCCTAATGGCCCTAATCAAATAGCACCTAAGCAGGGTGTAGCATCTGCACTGATGTGTCTCAGCCAATGGCATTTCTAAAAGGAAGAGTTAAAGGCATTTCCTGGACATACAAGCAATCACAGATGGGAAACATTTTCAGCATTAGCACCAGTTTATTTTGTCCTCTTGGGCTCTGAAATACTACTGAATCTGCTACTAATCTCTTTCCTTGTTTTACACTCAGTGAAGTGGGTAGGTAGGGTGAATAATTTAAAGAGAACAAAGTATATCAGAGAAGAGAACTTTTTGTTACACTGGCCATTTTTGCTAAAGTCAATATTCTACATGTATTATCATATATAACTTTTAATTTTTTAACTGAACAAATATTGTATTTGCATTTAAATTAATTCTTACTTTAATGCAGAATTAAGAAGAAAATTGTGATGTTTCAAATCATTCTTAAATTTTATTAAAAAATCTATTAAATAGGCCGGATGTGGTGGCTGATGCCTGTAATTTCAGCTCTTTGGGAGGTTGAGGTGGGTGGATCAACTGAGGTCAGGAGTTCGAGACCAGCCTGACCAACATGGTGAAACCCCATCTCTACTAAAAATACAAATTTAGCTGGGCATGGTGGAGCATGCTTGTAATCCCAGCTACTTGGGAGGCTGAGGCAGGAGAATCGCTTGAACCTGGGTGATGGAGGTTGCAATGAGCTGAGATCGTGCCATTGCACTCTAGCCTGGGCAACAAGTGAGACTCTGTCTCAAAAACAAAATATATTAAATAAGAGACAGTGCAAAAAAATGTATTGGAAGATGGAATATAGGACTGTTAGATGTAAAAATAAATTCATAAATCACAAAATCCCCTACCTTAATCCTTCTGACCCGCTATACATTTTTGAGCTCTGCCTTCTAAGCAAGCTATTCCTTTAGAAGGTTCTCTTTGGAAGGTATTTCCATTACTAAATTCCTGAGGAAGCAGCAGTGTATCTCTCATTGCATAGCTTGTGTGATTTCCATCCCAAAGTAAACACCTTTTCTTATGATGCCCAAAGTAAAGATAAATGACAGCTTGTTACTGTATCTGTAGATAAGCTTTTTGACGCTAAGGGGACTCTGGTCAAACTTCAATTTCTATGATTATATTCTTGTGGGGCCTATATTTCATTCTCATACAGCTCTGATTTTATTTGTTTCAAATATTTTTGAGGACCTCAAATGGAAACAAGTGTTAAAAGTGGTTGGCTACAGTCAGATTGGTCAATGTCTTGAGTATATTAGGACTTTCAAGATGCTGGACTATCTGGGCAGATTCCAGGTTAATTACAAAATTAAATAACCAAATACATACAGAAAAATGTGATTCATTAAGTAAGCTACAGTATCCTCTAGAGCATTTGGCCACACTCTACAGCCTTCCATTTTCAGAGGCTGGATGCAGGCAACTATTAGGGAACGGGAGTTATCTAGAGTGTCCTCTAAACTATGCAGTATATGATGATGAGCTTAGGAACCCAGGTTCTAGAGTCCCACAGCTTGCACATTGCGTAAATTTACCACATTTCAAAAGAGCTCGACTGCTTCAGCCTGCACTGAATCAGTTTACGACTTTAAATTGTCCAAGGATGCCCTGAAAAACAAAGTTGGTTTCCAAAACATGAATTCTGGGAGCTTCTCGTATTCTACGCCCAGATAAATGACTGTCTGAAAACAAGCAAAGAAAGATAAAAGGGAGATAAACTCCTAGAACGCTCTTTCCAGGCTCAAAGAAAAGAAAAAGCAGGTTCATCCAGCAAGATTAATAAATTCCTGCTTTTGATAAGAGACACAGTCCTGAAAGATTTTGCTAAAATAATTAAGATTACTCATCTAAAGTTTCTTAATTGCAGCAGTAACTTAAAAAGCAATCTACTTTCTATTCTTCTATCTTTCTATAATTTTCTGAGTTTTTCTTTGACCAAAAGACCTTGATTTTCTTAGGGAGATGATCTTTTTCTAAGCCTGGGACATGACCATTAATCTCTGCTTATGTCAGATTCAACTGAATTTATCAAGGAATCTGCAAAGTAGAAAGTTTTCTTACTAAAGATGGACGTGCAGGCCTACGGGATGGGGTTCCTTGGGAACGGGCATGTGAGTTTATTTGTCTTTTGTCCCCTCCTTGGTGCGATGTGGGTTGACACTGGAGTGTGGACACTGTCAGGCTATGTGACTGATTTGCATTCTGTACGCGTGTGCAAGTCCTGGCCATCTTGAATTCCTAGAGCTGAATGAAAGGATAGCCTGTTTTCACCCTCAGAGGTGAAATGCATTTTATCTTCTGATCAAGATATTTCAGTTCTCTGAAGCCGAGCCACCTGCGGAGGGAAAAATCAGCTCTGCTGAGTCCTTCTTTAAACCTCAGCACATCCATGCTGGTGTCTCCCTGTTAAAATAAGCGTTTCTTATCAGTCAGCATCTGTTTCCTTTTTTTTCCTCCAGGCCTGTTTACCACATTTTTCATTGAGAGACTTCCCCGTGAAGTATAATTCACTTCGATTTTGCTCATTCATAAGGTTTTTTACATCTCCCAGCTGCAACGATTTTAAGCAAATTTCTGAGGACTTATAATTGAACGTGACTCATTTGCCTAAAGCAGAGCTCCAGTGCACAGGCTGAGGCAGTGAGAGCTCTTTCGAAATGTGGAAAATTTACACAATGTGCATTTTTTTGGTGTAAGTATGTTATTCATTGGTGAAGAGGCTTGTCAATAAAGTCTTCTCCACCTCTACTCTGAAATGAAGTGGGTTGTTTTAATATGCAAATTTCTGGAAAAGACTAGTTCCTTTCTCCCCCAGAAGTTGCCAGCGTGAGGAAAATAATCTAGACAAAGTAAACTCATCTGTTTCATACAACACAAAATCAAATCGCTATTGCCAGGCGTTCCCATGGCAACTGCCTTCCTAAGCAAACTTCTCTACAAAATATACAGCTGTTATTTTATCTCATTACTAAGTTCCCCTGACAAAACTGCACTACAATAACCACTCGCATGCATGTTGTTAAAGGGGAGAAAGCTCCCCTGGGCCCATGTGGCTTATCTTTTAAATGATAGCTTAACAATTCAACCCTCCATCTTCAGTCCTACGTGATGCCCTTTCTCTCCTTTGCCTTGAAACTGTGCCATGTTAGGAAAAATTCACGCACATCTTTAATATACTGTTAGTTATATGAGTGGGCATTTTTATATTTTTTATTATATATCCACAAACAATTATGTAACAACCAAATTTCCATTAAATGAGTTGATAAAATCATCTGTTCTAACATTTCCTATCCCCACAATAAATGCATTCTCCATCATTGCTTATGCTAATTATTTTTTAGCATAACGGTGACTGGACTAGTCTTTGGATGTCAGTCGTTCTGTGCTGGTTGAAGACAGAGTGGGTTCTGCATATCTCCAGTCAGGAACCAGTAGGGAAATTGAACCCATTTTATCCAGTTGCCAAGAGCTGGGGAGAGACTACTTTGCCTATTCCATGCTCTACTCTAACATATTTCAGCACCAGCGCAAGCTGTAAGCCAGGAGAAAAATAGGTCAAAGCCCTAAAGGAAAGTCAGATTCCCATGAAATATTCAGTGAGACGCCATCCTCTCAGTAGTGAGGGGAGTGAGGATGAAAGGGGCAGCACGTTCCATGTTGTCGGTCGAGGAGGAGGGGAGAACCAATGGCAGCAATGTCCCCAGGAAGGGTAAAGTCTGGCTTTGTTTCACTGTCAGATGGCTACATGTTTCCAGTGCTTTATTTTAAAAGAATATTTTTTTTTCCGTTGAATTTCACTGTATTTGACAAGAAAATTACTTGTTGGTGATACTTTGGATTATGCCATAGCTTTCAAAAAGATTCATTTTTGACAATGTTATATGGTATTATGTTTGCAAATGAGAGTCGCAAATAGCTGATTCTTACAGTTTCCTGTAGAAGTAAAATGCAAGGAAAATCCTGGCTGTAATGCATCAGCTCCTGTCAAGAGACAGCCACGGGTTTCAGCAGAGCCACATCAACTAGAAATGGGCAGGAGAGGGACAGAGGAGATGCTGTTTTCTCCCTGTGGGATGGAGCTGAGTTCATAGGACATCTTCATTCGTACATTAGGTGGAACCCTATTAACTTGTTGTACTTGAAAAACCAGCAAAAAATTTTCCCATTGATTTATTATTAGCTTTGTCATAGTCTCATGGATGGATGAAGACAGCATAGTTTATATGGAAGACAAACCTACCTTCAAATTCACATTCGTATCAGTGTTTTTTTAGGTTCCTATCAGTGTTTTTTTAGGTTCTTGTTATTTACACACACGTGTGTGTGCACACACACACACTGCTCTTATTCCTTATGGCTTGTATCAGTTAGAAAGTTACTTGTTATGCTGCAACAACAACAAGAACAACAAATTGTCCACCACATTATTAGCAGATTAAAACAATGAAGATTACTTTATTTTTTCCTTCTTACATGGATTCTGCAGCCTGTCCAGATGACAAGAATTTATTTAGGATAACATTTGAGTATCATTTTTGACTCACTCTCTTTTTTCTAGCCTCAGCAGAAAAATTGATGGCCACACAGGCTTGCATCTAAACCTTTCAGGATCGCTCAACTCCGTTAACTTCTCTCTATTCCTGGCCTCTGTCACTACGTCAGGCCAGCATCGTATGTCAAATAGATTACTGCACCTTCCAGTGATGACAAGACCTGCTTCTAATCTTCCTGTAGCGCTCCTGCAATCTCTTCTCCAAGGACAGTCCTAGGGAATTTACTTAAGTCAGCCCCTTGTTGTCCTCAGGATGATGTCCGTAATACTTTACTTACAAGTTCTATTATCTGAGTCCTACTCATTCTTCCAGTTTCCTCTCACTTGTTTTCATCTCACTGCACCAGGCACAAAATGACTTCCTGTTTGTCCAAAGTATTATCACTTCCCAACCTCAGTTCCCCTGAAGATTGTTCTTTCTATCTGGGATATTAATTGCTGAGCATTTATATGAATTCTAATATGTTAGGTCTCATCTTCTGTATCAGTTCTTCCAGAAATCCTGTACTAACATCCTAATCAGTAATCCTTATTATGATATTTATGGGATTGTGTTACCAGAAAGGAGTCCCCATCTAGACACCAAGAGAGGGTTCTTGGACCTCCCACAAGAAAGAATTTGAGGTGAGTCAGTAGCGTAAAGTAAAAACAAGTTTATTAAGAAAGCGCAGGAATAAAGAATGGCAACTCCATAGGCAGAACAGCAGTATGGACTTATTTATTGTTACTTCTTGATTATGTGCTAAGCAAGGGGTGGATTATTCATGAGTTTTCTGGGAAAAAGTTTGGCAATTCCTGGAATGGATGGTACTTCCCTTTTTTAGACCATATGCTGTAACTTCCTGATGTTGCCATGGCATTTGTAAACTGTCACAGTGCTGGTGGGAATGTCTTTTAGCATGCTACTATATCATAATTAGCACATCACAAGCAGTGAGGACGGCCAGAGGTCACTCTGGTCACCATCTCGGTTTGGGCCGGCTTCTTTACTGCAGGCTGTTTTATCAGCAAGGTCTTTGTGACCGGCATCTTGTGCCAACCTCCTATCTCATCCTGTGACTCAGAATGCCTAACCTCCTGGGAACGCAGTCCAGGAGATCTCATGTTGTGATGTTGTCACAAGGGAGACCCCCTCATAAATGGGACTTGCGCCCTTGTTAAAAAGGCCGCAAAGATCTCCCTCACCCATTCCACCATGGGAGGGCAAAGCAAGAGGGTGCTGTCTATGAACCAGAGGGTGTTCTCTCACCAGTCACAAAATCTGCTGATGCCTTAATCTTGGACTTTTTATCCTCAAGAACTATGAAAATAAATTTCTATTATGTATAAATCACTCTGTCTGAGGTGGTTTGTTATAGTAGCTCAAATGTACTAAGACATTGAATTCATGCAGTGTAACAACAGCCGAGTTCTAAAGGGAAAATATTTAAAAATCTTCTGGAATTATGTACACTCATCTGTACATAATTCTAACAGGCAACCACTTTGTAGAAACTAAGACTTTCCATGTATATATATATATATATATAGTATTTCAGAATATCTCATAAATCTATTCCTTACCAGTTTTTTTATTAATGCAATCTAGAATTTATCAACTTAATCTCTAATTTAAACATTTATTTCTCAAATGATTGCATTATACAATTTTCAAAAATAAAAACTGGCTTGGGTTTTCTCGGGTGTTTATGTGCCCTTCATTATTTTCGGTAACAAATTCCTTCCTTCCCTCCCTTCCTTTCTTCCTTTCTTCCTTCCTTCCTTCCTTGTTATATTGATCCAATATTCAGTGGAAAATATGGGAAATACAGCCAAGAATAAAGCCTGAATCTTGCCTAAAATTATGATTTGGTTGAATACATAGCCATGCATCAGCAAAATATTATGCACAGGGGAATATACTCCCATAAAGTCATAAGCACTGTGCTGGGAAAATTTCTGATGAATGTTAGGAGACCAGAGGGCAGATCACAAACACATTTGTGGAAGATGACACTGAACCTGGGTGTGATATTAAATCAGATTTCAATGCACAGAAATAGAAGATGGTGTTCAGAGGATGAGGGCATACATTGAAAGCTACATGGTGTAACATGTCCAACATGGCAGAACCCCAGATGCTTGATGTTGTGGTAGAAGACAATTTAGGAAGGAAAACCCAGCTCCACATCACAGAGTGACAAAATCACCAAGCTAATAATTTGCATGCAGTGTGGACCCACTGGAGGTTTCTGAGGCATAGGACGTACTGAGATTTAAGAATGTGAATGCATCTAGAAAACGAACGTGAGGACTTGGCCTGGGGACTTGAGTCTACAGGCCTCATGGAAGTCAAAGATGAAGAAATGAGAAACGGCGGAAGTGTCTGGACCCAGCAAGCAGAACAGAAATGGAACGGAGACTACCGGGATTCTAAACCCACAGAGACTAGCTGCCTATGTTTTAGATGTTGGAAGAGAGAATGAGGGGTTCCGAAGTGTAAGAACATCTGTAATTTTGATATTTCCGAATTGCCTTTTCCAGAGGTGGCGCACGTTCCGCCTGGGTGGCGCCAGGCACCAAGTGAAATGCTTTCCCTGGCGTTTTCTCGCACACCCTCGGTGAGATGCACGCCATCCCTTCGGAAACACACTTTCCCTTTGCTTTCCTGTCCTACGATTTCGTCTCATTTATGTTCTGCTTAATAGCTGTTCTATGCAGCTATGCGCTTTCCTCAAGTAAATTATTTACTGCCAAAGAAAAGCAAATATGCGAATTGGAAGTTGCCTCTTGGAATCTTGATGTCTCAGGCTAAGTTTTAAGGAGAATGTTATTAAGTTCAGAATTGGAAATACTGAGCTTTGCCACATAGGCAACAGAAACATATGGAGATATTCAGGAAATAGCAGAGTATTTGGGTCTGAAGTACATAAAACGAATGAGGTTAAAAATATAGGTAATAGGCCAGGCGCGGTGGCTCACGCCTGTAAATCCCAGCACTTTGGGAGACTGAGGCGGACTGATCACGAGGTCAAGAGATCAAGACCATTCTGGCCAACATAGTGAAACCCCGTCTCTATTAAAATATTAAAAAAAAAAAAAATAGCTGGGCCTGGTGGCGTGCGTCTGTAGTCACAGCTACTCGGGAGGCTGAGGCAGGAGAATTGCTTGAACCCGGGAGGCGGAGGTTGCAGTGAGCCCAGATCATGCCACTGCACTCCAGCCTGGCGCCTGGCGACAGAGCAAGACTCTGTCTCAAAAAACAATAATAATAATAGGTAATCATTTTTAATAATTTTATAAATTACCTACACAATGTCTTATAAATAGATCATCATTAAATGTAAAGACTAACAATACTATTTAATAGAAGCTTTTGGTAGTAGTGATCCTCTAAAATATTTGTGGTTCTCTAAGTCAGTTTTAAGCATTGATGTTTTATTGATTCCAGAAAAACTTCATGTAAAATCACTTTGTTCAATGCCACAGTACTCAAGATGTAGACATTTACAACTCCAGAAAAGTACCCTTGAGAGAAATTTGCCAAGAACTAATAATTGAGATGTTATACAGTCAGCCAACTGTAATCTTTTTTAGACAGTAGAATCATGAACTATATTTTCTATTTCATCATCTACAGTAAGATTTTGTTTCAGAATTGTAATAAAAAATAATTCAACTCCGTAGCATATTGTGAGACAATATGTATTTGGAAATCATTTCGCATTCTTTGTATTTTAAAGCACATAGAAATTCTCATTTAAGGCAGTAAAAATGTGCAATGTAATAATAATAAATTTATATTAGCCATTCGATTACTTTTTTTCTGAAAGAAAAATGCAATGATTGTAAAAGAGGTCGTGAAAAACTATATGCTCTGAATATCATTAGTTGAAGAGGAAATAGATGAAAGGCATTTTTACATTGTAGATATGTTCATATATGTTTTAAATAAGTTTGTTTTAATATGATGAATCTAGGAAATCATGTAGAGGCAGACTTACAGGGGAAGGAGATTCCCAAGGCGACGTAGAAAATGAGAGAGTGAGTTGGACACTTGGAATAAATTGTGGAACTAATAGACAATCTGTTTTTTTGGAAATAAATACAGTGATAAAAGTAGCCTTATGGGAAATACATAGAGGGAGACTTAGACACACATCATTGTACTTTTTGAGCCTCTCTAAGAATAATCAGAAAAACCAAGCTCTGGCAATCCACTCTGTCTGTGCAAGCCCAAAGACACTCAAGTCTCCAAGTGCCTCTGAGTTTCCCAACACACTCTGCTCACTGTTGAGAAGTCGGAAAACCGCCGCCTGGATCCCTGGAAAGTTACCCCTGCTTGCTGTGTGAGGCTGCTTTGCCCACACCCTCCTGTTATGCATCAGGTGAATTCAGCCTCACGTCCTTGAGTGGAGGGGACTCGTTTGCACAGGAGTTAGAATGACTCTGAGACAGACGTGCCTTCGTTTTTGTATTTGTCCTATGCCTATCTGAGCTGCATCAAGTTCCTACTGTTCTTCCCCACCCTGTTCCCTCCCCACTTTGAACTTAATTCTCAAGGCATGTATTTTGCTTTGCTTTGTTCTTTTCTCAATTTTTATTTCAGTTCAGCAGGCACATGTGCAGGTCTGTTGCATGGTAAGTTGCCTGTCACTATGATTTTGTAGACAAATGACTTTGTCACCCAGGTAGTCAGCTTAGTACCTGATAGGTGGTTTTTGGACCCTCACCCTCCTCCCACTCTCCACCCGTAAGCAGTCTCACTGTATGTTGTTCCTTTCTTTGTGTCCATGTGTGCTCAATGTTTAGCTCCCACTTAGAAGTGACAACATGCAGCATTTGCTTTTTTCTGTTCCTGCATTACTTGGCTAAGCCTAGATTAATGATGCATCCATGTTGAAGTAAAGGACATAATTTCATTCTTTTTCACTGCTGCACAGTATTACCTGGTATATTTGTACCACATTTTCTTTATCTAGTCTGCCATGGGTGAGCATTTAGGTTGATTTCACATCTTTGGTATTGTGAGTAGTGAGTAGTGCTGCGATGAACATACAAGTGCAAGGGTTTTTTGTTTGTTTGTTTTTGTTGTTTGTTTATTTTTTGTAGAACGATCTATTTTCTTTGGGATATAAACTCAGCAATAGGATTACTTGGTTTTAAGTTTTTTGAAAAGTCTGCAAACTTCTTTCTGCAATGGTTGAGTTAATTTACATTCCCAGCAGCAGTGTGTAAGTGTTCCCTTTTCTCCATAATCCCAAATCATATGTCAAAATGAGATTGTTCTTATATTCAGGTTCAGTATAAGGATACACAGAAAGCATTCCAGTTATGAAATACAGTAGAAGGTAAAGAATAGATCCTCACCAGCAAGTGATTTCACCATGGGCAAACGTAAGTAGGGAAAAGGTCTAAAGTAGTTGTTATGCTAATAAATAAGTAAACAAACAAAATATACTTGGCAAAACAATCTCAAAACATTAAAATTAATGTCAAAAGAAAGAGTGTTTAAACAGGCAGAAGTCTAAATGCCTGGGAGTCAACCTATAACTCTGACATCCCTCATCCCCCAGTCCCAAAGCTCCCAAGACCTGCCGGGAGGTCTGTGCACCTGAGTTTCCCCTTCTCATCTCAGCCTCATCTTCCCTTCTCAGTCCAGAACCTCACTGCTCTACTTTGCTTCCACTCCTGACACCACTCTATCAACCTTCTGACTGTGTATCTAGTGTGTTTTCATATTTCATTACTTTTTTTTTTTGAGAGGGAGTCTCACTCTATCACCCAGGCTGGAGTACAGTGGCGTGATCTCGGCTCACTGCAACCTCCGCCTCCATGGTTCAAGCAATTCTCCTGCCTCAGCCTCCCAAGTAGCTGGGATTACAGATGCCCACCACCATGCTAAGCTAATTTTTGTAGTTTTAATAAGGACGGAATTTCGCCGTGTTGACCAGGCTGGTCTTGAACTGCTGACCACAGGTGATTTGCCCACCTCGGCCTCGCAAAGTGCTGGGATTATAGGTGTGAGCCACTGTGCCAGGCCCTTTTTAAAATTACTTTTTAAAAGTGACTCTTAACTTGTTAAATCTCTTCAATGATTCCTCTTGTTTTTAGGGAAAGAACCCATTCTCTTTGCCTGGCTCTCACAACAGGAATAATCTGATTTCTGACATGAGTGCCCCTACAGATGAAGATCACATTCGCCAGCCTCACAGAACTAATCACTCTCTGTAGATTCCACCGTGACATCACAGTCCCAGCCCTCCCACTTAATGTTTATTCTGCCTGGAGTATAGTCCCCTCTTTATCTGGCTAACTCCAAAGTCCATACTCAGTCCTTGAGCCACATCATTCAGAAAGTCTTTCCTGACTCCACCTGAGATTTCATGTACCATGCACATTTATCTGAGTGTAATCGTGCTGTCTGTTCCTTTAAATTCCTCTTCTAGCTGACTGCATCCATGTGTATATGTGAATATCTCCAAATCAATATTGCTGTGGATAGCTGATGGTCATAGGTTAAAATTAGGAGCCTTTCAGGTGTGGACTATAAATTGTAATTAACTATTGTTTTATGATTAATATTATTCAAACTTAATTCATGGCTTATTTTGGGAACCCCTGCATCCACTGTAAAATTATGTAATAAATATAAACATGCCTTTTAAAGGATAATTTTACTGTCATTTATGATTATAATTAATTAAGTACGTAGCAAAAGATTCTTTTTCTTTGAAGGACTGGTTCTGAATGAAATAGATAATTATCTGTTTCATTATAACAAGTCTGATTTGGGTTTTTTAGGTTAGGCTTTTCTTTTTTTTATTACTTGGCACATCAGTGGGAAGTGTGTTTAAACAATGTAAAATACATCAATCTGTTTTTAGGATTAATGTGGAAAAAAAGTAAAGATTATATAAAAGATGGAAAAAAAGTAGATAAAAACAGTAGATGGCCAAGAATACATAAACAAAAGGAAAATTGGTAAAAATAATTAGCAGGGTTACATAAGAAATAGTGAAGAAATAAAAAGTAGAAACCCTCAGACATCTGAGATATTTGGTATGAGAAAAAAATGTTGAAATAAAAGTAAGCTGTATGATGACCAAATCTAGTAAATAGAAAACATTGCTAATGCAATAGTGGTAAAATTCTGTTCTTTCCTGCAGAACCAAATATAAAATTTTTAGAAGATATTTTCTTATAAGAGAGTAGGAAACAGGACACAGTTTTGATCTTATTTATTATTAGTGAAAGTTTGGATTATATGTTACACATTTTCTAGTGTAAGTGGTTTTCCAGAATCCTTTGAATTCATGTTCAAGGATAAATCACAATTTGTTCAAACCATTGTTAATTTTACCTGTTTTGATATCTATATTATTTTCAAAAATTTCTCACTGCCTTTAAATGTTCCCATATAGGAATTTCGTATGGCCCAATTTAATATGCATAATTATATACATATATATCTAATATTTTATATATGATACAAATGATATATGTCTCACATTTTATATATGATATATATCTATATATGTCATATTGTATATATGATATGTATATATACCATATATCATATATAAAGTTTTATTAATTGATATATCTTAAAGGAAGAGAAGAAAATGCAACACAAATTAGGGGGATTAGTTAATACTTTTAAGAGTGAATTTTCTATGATTACTATATTTATTTAATCTTTGACATTAACAGTAGTAAAGATACCTCCCAGGAAGAAATGTCATCACACTTATTTTTAATTTTTTATCTAAAGGACATAAGATGATTTGATAATGAATTTTACTTTTATATTGGTAAAATAAAACAAAAACACTACTGTAAGTATGCTTAGAGGGTTTTCCTCTCATTGTCAACTTTAATGACAAGGCATTGCACCTTTAAGTAATCGGTACCAATAGCTTCAAAACAACAATCCACTTTTCATAGAGCCAGAGTGAACTAAGTATTGGCCTCACTATTGCCATGGGAACCCATGTTGCAACTTGTGTTACCAGGTTATCAAATACCTTAAAGCACTTCATTTTTCTGTGAGAATGCAGGTGGTTATCCTATTGTTATTTATATATGGATATTTCTGCTCAGTTTTATCTTTAGATGTGTCTCAGTTTATTGCTTTGAAAGCATGTAAGAGATAAATACCCAAGCTAGCTCATGTAAGAAGTGGGCTTAATGGAAGAATAAATAAAAACCAAATGTTCAGTCTTATTTAGACACTTCTGAACAGACACAAGTTCAACTCCTGAGCCACATTCTCAATTTTAGATTCCTGAGAAAAATATCTAATTGATCCAGTGATCCAGCTGATCTTTTTGCCAGTGGTCATGGAATTTTCACTGGTCTACTTATTGGCTACTCTTGAGTTAGACACCAGTTCATAGTCCAATCAACTATATGTGAGAAGAGCATGTCATCTAGAGTATCTATGAAATACTAGAGTTGGCATGGGTAGTACTTGTTGAGTACATCTTAATAAGTTATACTCATTTATTCATTCAGGTACTCCACAAGTATTTGTAGAATTCTATTCTCAGCAGACATTTGATTAGTTATTAGGAAAGCATAGCTGATTAAAAGCAGGCAAGCTACCCACTGTCCATAACTCTTACAGTGTTGGGAAGGGACGATGTCAATAAACTAAAAATTTGAATATGATAATGACAGGTAGTGATACGTTGTGTAGGTGAATAAACAGAATAGCATAACACTGGGATCAGCATGCTTCTTTAAGGTTTGGGAAGACTTTAGGCATCTACTTAATTCTGCTACTTGAAGGGTGAAAGCAGCCATAGACAAAACCACACAAACAAACAGTGGCTGTATTCCAATGAAACTTTTTATTTAGAAAACCAAGTGGTAGGCTGTGGTTAGCCTGGTGTCATAATGTGCTGACACCTAGTACAGAGAATAACGCAGTGGAGCTGGGTAGATGAGCATATCCTTGTAGATAATGCAGTCAGAAGATTCCTCTTTGAAGAAGTAATATCTACTAAGATGCAAATCATGGAAAGGAACGAGATACAGGTGGAACTGCAAGAATGCTCACCAGGCAGAGGGAGTCCGATTGCAAGAATCTTGAGAAGAAGGAGCTTGAAAAGTTCAAAGAACATAGAGGAGACTGAAATGGCTGGAGTTTGATGAGAAATTGAGAAAGCACTATAAGGGTTGAAGGGTTGACATATGTCAGGTTATGTAGCTGGCAAAATTGAAGACAAAACTGAGTAACCTGGAAGAATCATAACTAGGTCAGCCAGAGCTAATGAGCAGTCTTCCAGGGTCATTGCTACAAATCTGTCAACTATTCACTCCTTCCCTGTCCCTCTCTACATGAGTTCAGTGCCTTGGAAAAGAAACCAGTTGTCAGTGATTAGACACATAGATTGAGTCTCCAAGATGGCATAGAATGGAGGCAAGGACGTTTGCCAAAGTGAAACTAAAGCTCTGTGAGCAAAAGAAGGAAGGATCTATGATGAATATGGAAGAACACAAATAGATACCCACTGCTGTTATTTAGGGAGCTTCTTCAGTGGGGAAGAAAACTAATCTCAGTTAAACTGATGTCAAACTCTGTTGATGAACAGATACAGCCAGAGGAATGACGACCAGAACTATTTTTTTTTTTTCATTAGGAAATGACTTTCTTGATCCCTGAGAATATTTGTTACTTCAAAATCTACTTTGCTTGAAAGCATAGCCATTACAGCTATGTTTAAACAACAATTTCAACTTCTATTTTGGATCCAGGAGTGCATATGCAGATTTCTTACAAGGGTATATTGTGTGATGGGTAAGGTTTAGGGTACAGTTGATCCCATCACCCATGTAGTGAGTATAGTGCCTAGCAGGTTGTTTTTAGACCCTCCCCATCTAGTAGTCCTCAGAGTCCATTGTTGCCGTCTTTATGTCCATGTGTATCCAACGTTTAGCTCCTACTCATATGTGAAAACATGCAGTATTTGTTGTTTTATTCCTGCACAAATTTGCTTAGGATAATGGCCTCCAGTTGTCGTCCATGTTGCTGCAAAGGACATGACTTTATTTCTTTTTATGGCTGCATAGTATTTCTGGGTATATACATACCACAATCTCTTTATCCAGTTCACTGTTGATAGGTATTTAGGTTGAATCCATGTCTTTCATATTGTGACTAGTGCTTCAATGAACATGTGAGTGCATGTGTCTTTTGGTTAAAACAATTTATTTTCTTTTGAATATATACCCAAGATGGGACTGCTGGGTCAAATGGTAGCACTCTTCTATGCTTTTTGAGAAATTTTCAAACTGTTTTCCATAGTTGCTCAACTAATTTACATTCCTATCAGCAGTGTACAAGCATTCCCTTTTCTCCACTGCCTCACCAGCTGTATTGTTTTTTAACTTTTTAATAATAGTCATTGTCACTGGTATGAGATGGTGTCTCATTGAGATCTTGATTTGCATTTCTGTGATTAGTGATATTGAACATTTTTTCATGTTTGTTGGCCGCTTGTGTGTCTTCTGAGAAATGTCTGTTTATGTCTTTTGCCTACTTTTTAAAGGGGTTATTTCGGGTTTTTTTCCTTGTTGAATTGTTTAAGTTCCTTGTAGATTCTGAATATTAGACCCTTGTTGAATGCACAGTTTCCAACTATTTTCTCCTATTTTGTAGGTTGTCTGTTTACTCTCTTGATAGTATTTTGTTTCGCTGTGCAGAAGCTCTTTAATTACGTCTCACTTGTCCATTTTTGCTTTTGTTGCAATTTCAACTATTTTTTAATCCATAGTAACTTTGTATAACTTTTATTTACTCATAGCTTATTTGTGCCTTTATACTTTAAAAGGGTCCCTTGTGGGCATTCTATAGGCAATTATTTTTTAGCCAGTGTTATAATTCCTACCTTTTAATTGGTCTGTTTGGACCATTTATATTAACAAAATTATTGATTCAGTTGGATTTTAATCTTCTATATTGCTAGTTTTTCCTGTTTGATTAATCTTTCGTTTGTCTTCCTTCTTCTATTTTTTCTTCTTTAGTGGGTTAATTTAATAATTTCATTATCCAGTTGTTCAAATTGACTTATTCAATTAAGCAATTCTTTTTGTTGACTTATAAACTATATCTCTGTGGGGTGTCTGTGTGTGTAGTAGGAGCAGCAGTAGTAGTAGTGACAGTAGTTTTAAGGATTATTCATTTTTAAATTTTTTAATGTGTATTTATTTGTTTATATTTTTTTAGATCGGCTGGAGTGCAGTGGCATGATCTCAGCTCACTGTACCCTCTGCCTCCCAGGTTCAAGTGATTCTCCTGCCTCAGCCTCCCAGGTGTGCCACCATGCCCAGCTATTTTTTGTATTTTTAGTAGAGCAGGGTTTCACCATGTTGACCTGGCTGGTCTGAAACTCCTGACCTCAGGTGATCCACGCACCTCTGCCTTCCAAAGTGCTTGGCTTACAGGCATGAGCCACCATGTCCAGCCTATAATGTTAATTCAGAATTGTCTATCTTCAAGTAATATTATTCTAATTTACATGTAGAATAAGAATCATATAACTATATAATTCTATTTTCCTCTCTTGGACTTTGTGCAATTATCATATATTTTACTTCTGCATACAGTAATGACATGCTATATTATTTTTATTCTAGATATGCATTTTTAGGAATAATTACATTTTAATGAAAAATTCATTGTTATTCACACAGTTATCATTTTTAATGTTCTTTATTTCATTGTAGAGATCCAGATTTTTCATCTCAGACATTGTGGTTTTTATTGCAAGAAGTCTAATCAGGGTCTTTTATAATATTATCCATGTCTCTACATAACATGCTCATATTTTCCTCTAGTTTTTTGAATATATGAAATACAGTTATAATTTCTGTATATTGGTCTATAAATTCTATATATATCATTTTTGTGTTTATTTCAATCTATGGACTTCTTTCTCATCATTATGAATTCTATTTTGCTCTTTTATTGAATGCCCATACTTTTTTACTTAATAACAACCATTTGGAATTTTATCTTTTTGTGTCATGAATAATTTTTACATTTGTATAAATATTCTTGAGCTCTGTTCTAAGATGCAGTTTCATTACTTGGTAGTCATTCAGGTTCTTATTTTTAATCTTTGTTAGATAGGACCAGGGTAGCATTTATTTTAGAATTAACTTCTTCTGCTCCTTGAGGCAAAACCCTTTTAAGTATTCTACCCAATGACCTATAAACTATAAGATTTCTACTCTGGGTTTGGGGAACAGAAAATATGTCTGGCCTATGTGAGTTTCAGGGATTGCTTTCCTAATCGTTTTACATGGTTCTTTCCCCAGATTATGGTAGCTTCCTCCTACTCTTGTACTAATCAGTTTTCAGCTGAAGAGGCAAGAGAGACCTTCTGCGAATCCTCGGTGGTCTCTCTGTCCAGCTCTCCTCACTAGTTCTCAGTCTTGTGTGGTTTAGCTGTTTTGGCCTCTCCAGACCTTGTCTCCTTAACTCAGGTAGGATGCTGCATTCCCTGGCTTGCGGTCTCCGAGCTTTTTCAGGAACTGTCTCCAGGAAATACACTTCGGAAATTTGGAGTTTACGTCATTGGTTTCCCGTTCCTCTAAGGTTTCTCCACTCTGATGCCTGCTAATTAATGTCTTAAAACTCGTTTTCTCTAATATTGCATTTGTTTTTCCATTATTTTAAGGAAGAGGATAAATCTAAGTCCCATGACTACATCTTGGCTAGAAATGAAAGTCCTTAGTTGCTTTAATTTTTTTTTCTGCTTTTCCATAAATATTCCTGGCACCTTTGTTTGTACACAGCAGCTTCTAGATGATCACATCGTAATTCCTAAGAAATCTTATTATCTGAAAAAATTGAAGAATTTCCCAGAAATCCCCAAAGGCACTCAGAGTTCAGCATTTAAATTCCAAGAGGGAATGAATGAACATGTCATTTGTTGATAGGTTTGCAAAACTATCACTCTTAGGTTAATCATTTATATGATATCTGCTTGGCTAGTTTATTTAATATTTATTGTGAGCCTTTAATACTTAATTTTAAAATAAAGGACAACTGTGTGTTAAAATATACCTATTTTATTTCCATTGGCCATTGTTTGCAAATGATGGTATTTTTATTACTTGCCTTATCATCAAATTATCCAAATTGATAGTGCAGGACAGTAAAGATATACATTTTGTTAGATTCACCTTACTGTTGGAAAACAGCTTCTTCTCTCTCCCCCTCTGACTCCTGGCACAAAGTGTATGAATGCCTTCTTCACAGAAGAATGGAGCTCATTTTTCATGATCAATCATCAAAAACCCAAAGGTATTCAAAATAGTTGAATAGATTTTTTAGACTGTTAGAACTGGAAGGTAGATCAGACAATCTAGCTGAATCATTTTGATATATTTTACCTGGAAAACTTATAAACCACAATGTGGATTTTAATAATTAAGCAACTGAATTTGAAATAAATTGTTCAATATATCAAAAATGAAAAAAAAATCCACTATGGTACCTAAATAAATTATTGAATATCTCCAAGAATGGAGATTTTAATAAATTATGTCCAAGGATACCCTGTAGGCATCATTGTAAGAAAAAAAAATGTTTAATACAAATTCAAAATTTTAAGTTTTCGTGCTTTTACTTTTTTAGACAATATACCATTTCTTACTAAACGGTGAAGAAATGGTGCTAATCAAGAAGCCTTATCAAACTCTATTTTGAGTGATTTTTGTGTGTTGAATACACTTATTTAATATTTTTACCATTTATGTGTCTTTATTTTATTCTTTTTAGAAAATCAAAATCAAACTAGCTGATTATTTTGAAATACCTGATTACTTATAATGTTATATGGATGCTAAATATGTAATACATAAAGTTCATGTCTCAAACGTGATTAAATATTCACCTAAATTATAATATTAAATAATGCACTTAATGTATGCACTTTATATTATGCAACACAGATGTACTCAGATTTTTAATTAATTTCATAGTGTTGGACATTTACCCACGTGTCAGTTAGCTATAACTATAATACGCCTTTCAGTAAACTAATCTTCAATTTCATTGCTTAATGCAACAATCATGCATAGTCACAGATCTCTGCATCTGCTGAGGTTCAGAAGACACACTGGCTTTTGTGGGGATGCTCTGCTGATCTTGACAGAGCTCAGCTAAGCACCTGGTACTTAGATATCAATCCTCAGAACCAGGCTGGGCTCCACTGGGGTGATTCGGCTCTGCTCCACGCCTCTCATCCTACCTCTGGAATCAGCAGGCTAGTCTCAATATTCTTCTCATGGCAATGACAGAAATGCCCGACAGCATGTCTGTCTGGGTGTTTCTTCCCTAGTCTGTCATTCTCTCATTCTTCTGTTTCTTTCTCTTCCTCTGCCTCCTATTCCTTCTTTCTCCTCCTCCTGATCTCCACCTTCCTCCTCCTCCACCTCCTCCATTTTTGCCTCCTCCTCCTTCTCCTCTCTCTCTCTCTTTCTTGATAGAATGCCAGCATTTAACATTTTTGCTAAGTTACAAATCCAAATGGAGATTACAGCCTTTGGCCTAAGCATTTAAGTACATTTCTTTAAACCTTCCTTCAAAGGTTTAGTGAAGTAACACTGAAACTCATTGCATGATTTATTGAGGGTAGCCTTGGCCTCACTGCTCCTATTGCTTCAAAAATAATCACTTAAATGCATCTTACTCTAAACCAATGAGTCAAGCAAGGTTCTGAAGGGACATAAAAATCTCCAGCTTGAGCTGCCAGTAAATTGTACTTTATGTAGTTGTGCTGACCTTTGCCTATTTGAGTGATATATTTGCTGTCTTTGTTTTTATTTTATTTTTGATGGATACTAACTACAGCCAACATATAGGATGCCAAATTGCTCTTTTTGAAATTGATTTCATTTTTCAGAGACCTAATTGGCATCAGACACTCTTCTTTTTTCTTTTCTACCTCCTTCTCCATAGAACAAGTTTATAGTGTTCTACTTGTCACTTAATTTTTTATACTATTTTTTAAATAAAAGCATGGCCTATTCTCTATTTTTGTTATTTTAGATTTTTCACTTAATTAAAATATATATGTATATAGTTGGCCACATGAAAAACAGATTCCTCATAAAAATTTTTACTCACTAGTAAACTCGTACCTAACTATGTCAATTACTAAGACTTTAGTTTAGATAGGATGATTTTCTTCTCCTATTTAATTATCTTGAAGAGTTGAAGTTAATCATATGCTTGCTTAAAATTAATGCAATGTAAGGATCACTATCAAACTAGTAAACATAATGGTAACCCGTGGCCACGGAATATACGTTTATGTCTCTGTCCAAAATTCATATGTTGAACATTAAACCCAGATGAGATGATATTAGGCGGTGGGCCTTTGAGAGGTAGTTAGGTCATGAAAGGGGGCCTTTATAATGGGATTAGTGTTTTATAAGAAGAAAAAGGAGCAACTGAGCTTCCTAACCGCCTCCCCACACCAGGCCATGTAAGAAGGTCATCTGCAAGCCAGGAAGAGATTCTCCACCAGACACTGAACCTGCTGGAACTCGGCTCTTAGACTTCCAGTCTCCAGAACTGTAAAAAACGCATTTTTATTGTTTAAGCTGCCCATTTGTTGTTTTGTTATAGCAGTCCAAATAGATTAAAATACCCCTTTAATAGAAGAACCCTATTTAAAAACTCATAATAATTTGTTGTTACTTGAGAAGATATTGTGTTGGTGGGTTTTCAGAGAGGTCATTAAATATCCAATGGCTCTTCATTCCCACCTTTTGAACAATCACAAAAGCAAAGCTGAAAGGCTAAAAGATATTCTTAAAGTATTGTGGTCTACTTTGAACACCAATACTCAAATGCTAATTAATCCAATCAGGCAGAAATGTAGTAAAGAGTATTGTTCACATTTGATTATTCCATTAGTTGTTTTCTAGAACTTAAACATGATAGGCCGGGCATGGTGGCTCACACCTGTAATATCAGCACTTTCGGAGGCCAGGGCGAGCGAATCACAAGGTCAGGAGTTCAAGACCGGCCTGGCCAAGATGGTGAAACCCCATCTGTACTAAAAATACAAAAATTAGCCAGATGTGGTAGCAAGTGCCTGTAAACCGAGCTATTTGGGAGGCCGAGGCAGAGAATTGCCTGAACCTGGTAGGTGGAGGTTGCAGTGAGCCAAGATCACACCACTGCACTGCAGCCTGGGTGACAGAGCAAGACTCTGTCTCAAAAAAACTTAAACATGATATTATAAATGTAAGTAAAACTTCAATTCATTGTTTGAAAGCCTACTGTTTATTTTTCAGTCCGAATATTAGATTTACAATATAATAAAATGATGTGTAATAATTATATATGATATGTAATAAATGAATAAATTAGAACTAATGCCCACTGACTACCTACTGCATACCACTGCATTGTGCTAGGTGTTTCACATCTACTCCTTCATTTAATCCTCTGCCTCGTAAGTGTTCACCTCTTTTTGCAGATGAGGAAATTGAAGACTGGGAGGTCCAAATTATTTGTCCGACAACACATAGTTAATATGAAGGAGAGCTAGGTTTTCAAACAGATCTGCCTGATTCAAAAGTCTGTTTTCTCTCTATTGCAGACTGGAGCTACGGTGACTTTTGCCACTAGGTTATCTTAGGCTTAAATAAGAAAACTTCATAGAAGTGGATTTTCAGTAGCAAGATCATGAGCTTCAACACTCTTGTCTCAGCTTAAATTTTCTAATTTTAGCCTCAATTTTCTTATCACAAACAACTTCCCCTTTCTAGAGAACCCTTCTAACCTACAGACCTATATGAATGCCATTTGGTTTTTTTATTGTTCTTCTTGATCTACTGGGCCATGGAAATTCTATCCACCTAATCCAACAACTAAGAATGAAATGGTGAGATCCATTCCATCTCACCTAATCTAACAGCTTTTCTACTTTTCTTTGGAAATTATCGCAATTATTTATCCATGGCTCTTGGTCACTGTTCACTGTTCACAGATGTTGAGGTCTGAGAAAGGTGTTCTGGAAATCTTAGTGCACGCTACGGGGTTTTAATGCACATAATACAATTAAAAGTAAAAGGCTACTGTTAATGTTAAGGTATTGGAAGCGCTAATGACATTTTTGTTTGGGACCTTACCTTTCCATTGAACAGAACCAGGCTGCCCTTGTGTTCTCTGCACATTTCAGCCACTCCTTTGGAGCCTGCTGCCAACTCAGTGTGGCCAGTGGTCCAAGTGCATTGCCAGATGCATCCATCACAGCCATGTTCCAGCGAGGGTTGCTGCCCTCATATAACACAAAAGCAAGAAGATTTGACACATTAAGTGAAATTGTCACTGAGCTCCTAAGTAAAGAGTAGGTATGTCTGATTCTAAAACTTAAATTCATATCCACTGAGCTTTGCTGCCTCTAGGAATAGCAAACAGATTCCGAGATGTTAAATACTAAAAAGCCAGTAGCGATGATTGCAAGTCACTCTCAGACCCTTTCAAGGCCAGGAATCTTTTTATTTTATCAAGACTGACTCACTCCCATGGATGGATGCATAAAGCATTTAGACTTGATGAGCCTGTGTTGAATTATTGTCACGGACAATGGTACTTAAAGGAGCAGAAATTCCTTCTTCCCTTTCCAACTCAGCTATCAATGTGTTGTGCAATCAAAATGGTTTGGTTTAATGCTGGAAATATCTCTCTGTATTTCATTTCTATGAATGTGTATTTCCTTACAGAAACTCGTACCAATCTTACGGAAACTAGAACATGGCAAATCTCTACAGTTAAGACATTTTGAAACTTCTATTTGCCCTGAAGCCAAAAGCACCATAACTGCTATCATCACTCATCATTTTAATTGCTCGGTTCCTGTTTGGAATTGTGCTATAAAACTCAGTGTCATACTTGTCATTCTGATTTTGATTCTAGTTTTCAATCATAGTTTTGAAAAGTTGCTTTGATGAAGGGCTCAAGTATTGCAGTTATAGAGGTCACCACCTATAATCTCTCTAATAAAAAATTTCAAATGAATCGCAGCCATTCTAACAATGTTGCGGCCATGCTACATTGCTCATAATTCAGAATATAACACAGAGGCCTCACAGGTCTTTCAGATAGGCTGTTTTTTTTTAAATCTGTTTAAAAAGCAAAAGAAAAGTGAAGGCTTCCATAAGGATCAGGATGGACATGCTTGGTTAGGCAAGTAGAAAAAGGTTTTTTAAAGAATTGATTACTGGCAATAATTAATGATTAATATATGCATTAACTTCAAGATAAACTTTAGCTTCGCTTTGTTAATAAATGACAAATCATTTCATAAGTAACATAGATATTAAAATAGATTACTATTTCCATTAAACTTTCCATACACTTCTCTACCCTTGTTACAATAAGGCTTTTTTTCCCCAGCAGTCACTTCAAAGTATTTTTTGAGTGCTTTTTTAAATATATTTCTTTCTTATGCTGTTTGTTCACAAAGTTAATAATAAGGTTTTTAAATGGTGCCAGCTTTCTTTTTACAGTGTTTTAGTGTCTAAATAAAGAACTGTCCCTGTTAAGAACGCACTTGGTCCTAAGATCATCTCTCAAGAAGCCTGGAGGATGTGCTGCTCATCATTGTGTCAGCAGCTCAGCAACCTGAGACCCCCAGGCTTTGAGACACCAGTGTTCTTCTCGTGTTTCACTGGCTCCCTGGTGCCATCCCAGCTGTGGCAATTCAAGCATCATTTTTTGTGTTGAAGGTGCAATAAAAGTGGATGAGCTTTGCCAGCCTCATATCTACTTGAGACCAGGAGTTCGAGACCAACTTGGGCAACATGCTGAGATCTTGTCTTGAAGGAAGGAAGGAAGGAAGGAGGGAAGTAAGGAAGGAAGAAAGGAAGGAAGGAGGGAGGGAGGGAAGGAAGGAAGGGAGGGAGGGAGGGAGGGAGGGAGGGAGGGAGGGAAAGAAAGACTATTAACCTAATTAGTCTGGTACGGTGGCACATGTTGTAGTCCCAGCCTGGGAGGTGGAGTCTGTAGTGAGCTGAGATCCTGCCACTGCACTTCAGCCTGGGCAACAGCATGACACTTTGTCTCAAAAGAAAAAATTTTTTTAAAAAAGCAAAAGAGGTGAGCCAGTGCTAGTTTCAGCAGATTTCTGTTCCTTTTCATAACTAGAGTTAAGTGTTTTCACCACTCCTTGCTAAAATGTTTAGTGTTTGCTGAGGCCTGCTGAAAAACAACTATTTAATCAATTAAAATATTTATTTAGAGTCATCTATGTGCCATTCACTAAGTTTTCGATTAGCCTTACCTAGATGACCTGTGGAAGATAGCTTGTTTAAGATTCTATGAAAATTTTTATGTCTTTGATTAGAAGCACTGAAGTTGAGTTTATAAGTGAAGACCAGGAGAGAATGAATTATTCACAGTCATGTGTGAATGTCTGGAAAGACAATGGGAATGTTCACGGGAGGATTTGAGATGCTGTGTTAAGAACAAAGCAGACATGTAAGATAGATGGCTAAGCTAACAACTCTGTGACCCAAGATTCGTGTCCAATTTTCCTACTCAAAAGCAAAACTACAAAGTAGGCGAATTCAGGTACAGATTTGCAACTTCGTCTTAGTTTCTTTCATTCTTTATTGATTCAACCTCAACTTCTTCACCAATATTATATTTTGCTGAAATATTAGCATGGTAATATGAAAAACATAGACTGTAAGATGTTAATGAAACCATACAGAAAGCCACATGTTAGGAGAAACATCAATGGACTAAGACGTGGACTAAATTGTATCCCCAAAAATTCCCGTGTAGAAGCCCTAATCCCCAGTGTGTTGGCATTTGGAGGTGGGGCATTTGGGATGTTACTATTACACATTTAGATGATGTCATGAGAGTTGAGCCCTTGTGATAGGATTAGTACTCACAGCTGATCTTGGACTTCCCAGCCTCCAGGAATGTGAGAAATAAATTTCTTTTCTTTTCCCTTTTTTTTTTTTTTTTTTTTTGAGATGGAGTCTTGCTCTGTCACCCAGGCTGGAGTACAGTGGTGCAATCTCAGCTCACTGCAACCTCTGCCTTCAAGCGATTCTTCTGCCTCAGCCTCCTGAGTAGCTGGGATTACAGGTATGTACCACCATGCTGGCTAATTTTTGTGTTTTCAGTAGAGACAGCATTTTACCATGTTGGCCAGGCTGATCTTGAACTCCCGACCTCAGGTGATCTGTCTGCCTTGGCCTCCCAAAGTGCTGGGATTATAGGCATAAGCCATGGCACCCAGCCTGAGAAATACATTTCTGTTGCTTAACTCTCCCAGGTTATGGCACAATGGGAGAGTTAAGTGACTAGTTAACTGACTAATAACACAATGGGTTAGACACTCTCTAAGAAGACATGTAAAAACCATTCTGGCTTATTTAGGAAGTATTTTTGTTATAGATGCTCTTATTCATTTTGTCAAGAAGTGTTTTAAAAACAACTATATATGAGTTTATATATAATCATAAAGAACATGCCCATCAGTTGGGCCAGTCCTATGTCCTGCTTTCATGAGGAACACAGTCTGGAGGAGACTGACATTAACCATATATTTGCTTTCAATGGTGTATCATGAACTGAGAGAAATGTTTTGGAGGCAAAGCATGATTGTCACCTGAAATTGCATAGTAATTAAGGAAACCTACCAAGACAGGAGAAAGTTTCAAGGATATTCATGTGTCCTGAAGTCTGCAGGACTACAGGCAATAACTAGGAAATAATTTTAGGTTGGTAACTACAGAGGGGAGAATGTCCCCACAGTGGATGCGAGCATGGGGTGCCCTGGGTACAGAGAGGACCAGTGCTGCTGTAGTGCAGGAGGTGAGCAGAGTAGTAATACCAGATGAGGTTAAAAGTAAATAGGAGCTAGAAGTTAAGGATCTGTTATCCTCTAAAAGTCACAGTAGGTCATCACAGGTGGTAAGTGATGGGAAGGAGTGTCATGAACAACACTGCATTTTGGAGTCAGGTTGCAGAGTGATGAAAGTTTTGGAGAGAGTCATGGGTCAGGTGTGAGGAAAACCATCACCTAAGTTATACATAGTAGCAGTCCAAACTAAGGTAGCAGTAGATGAGATGAAGTTGGCAGATTTGAGAGATATAGAGGAGAAATGGGGAGAAATGGATCAGGGCAGGCTTCATGCATGAGGGAAGCAAGGAAAGGAAATTGGTTAAGCCGATTTCAGTTTCTGTCTTATGAACCAGGGGGCAAAACTGGTATTGTACAGCATTGCCCTTAGCTGATGGCAGCGGCCTTGAACACTTAGACCACAAGATATACTGATAGTTTAGAAGGCGGAAAAGATCCCCTTAGTATATGTTGATGTTTCTAGCAGCTTTGGGAGCCCTCTCTAGCAGCAGTTACATAAGCCATATTGTTAAAGCTTACCACAGCAAGGATCAGAGAATGGGTAAAAGGGTTTCACTGGAATTACCCAGTCTATGCTGCACTAAGTGTCCCAGCTACCTGTCTTTTTTCCAGGTCTAGAACGATCCTAATGGGGCCAGCTTTCTAGGATATACAGTAAAATGTAAAAAGAAAAAAAAATCAGGTCCCTTAAGATTATGAAAGTCAGTGGAATCTACATGGACTTGTTTGCAGTCACAGGCCTGAAAACAATGAGAAATGATGCTCCTATTTTCTCTTCATCAGCAGATAGTTGGAACACTGACTTCTGGTTTTGATTGGGAAAAAGGAGCTGGTATTTGAAGATCCCAATGGTCTTCAGAGGAGATAAGATGCAACTCAAATAAGCCGTGATGGGAAGTGATGTGGAAATTCACAGGCACTAATAGACTTCCTTGTTATGATTGCAGGAGCTGTAGGAAGAGAACTAGTATCTGTTGTGGAAATTTATCTCATCCAGTAAGTATAAAATACTCCTGAGGGGAAGTTCTTCCCTTTTCCTTTTTAAAAAACATTTGTTGGGATAACTGGCTATACTGCATGTGTACAAATTGTATTCTGAAAATGGAACAGGACAAATCTGATAATTCACCAAAAGAACTGCCAGCTGAGAAGGGACTTGAGGGGGAACTTACACCCCTGATCTCAGTTGATGGCAATCAGGAAAAATAGAAACAGGCTCCCAGGAAGGCTGTGAGAGGCACATTTTGCCTAGGTTCTCCACGTGGATGTGGATGACATTGTAAAGAATTATTTAAGGGTACCGCTGCCTTAAAGAATCAGGGAGGGAATCAGTGTCAAACTCATTGATGAGCAAACATGTCAGTTACATTTAAAGCTGAAGCGACAGGCATGAACTCACCTAAGGCGACTGCAGAGCATGTAGATCCCCCAAATAAAAGCCAACAGTACCTGACAAACCACAGGAACCAGAAAGCACTGGGTTCCCACAGTGGGAGACCTGCTCTAAGCGCTTGGCTGAGCAGTGATTCTGCTAGAGGCCGGCGGACAAGGGAGGGGCCATGGGCTGAGACTCCCATGCTCCTGAGTGCCCTGGAAAGATGTCCACACAGCGGCCCTGGCTCCAGTGGCATCTCAGGAGGACAAGTGAATCCTCCTCTTCCCATCATCCATAAAAGGAGACTCAGAAGAGGCCAGTGGCATGTCTAAGCAGTTACACCACAGGGCTTTTATTTGGATTACGTTTAGCAACATGATTCAGGCCAGGCCCAGTAGCTCAGGCCCGTAATCCCAGCATTTTGGAAGGCTGAGCAGGAGGATCATTTGAGCCCAGAGGTTCAATACCAGCCTGGGCAACATAGTGAGACCCTGTCTCTACAAAAAGTACAAAAATTAGCCAGGTATGGTGACACGCCTAGTCCCAGCTACTTGGGAGACTGAGGTGGGAGGATGACTTGAGCCTTGGGAGGTTGAGACAGTAGTGAACTGTGTTCACACCACTGCACTCCAGCCTGGGCAGCAGAGCAAGACCCTGTCTCAAAAATCAAAACCAAAACAATGTGACTCGTGGAGAAGGCTGGCTGATCTTAAGGTTGACCTTGACGAGCTGGTGTGCACTGGAAGGCCAGAGTCTAAGGTACAATATTATTTAAGGCTCAGTAACTCACACCTGAGAAATCTCCTGCTACCAAACAACTAGGAGTTCATATGTCTTAGGTCCATTTTTTCAGAAAGCAAATTTTGAAATTGCACACAGGAAGTGTAACGGGAGGGACTCAGGAGCAAGCCATTAGGAAGTGAATGATGCAAGTCGGAGCAAAGACAGAGCCGGAAAGCGATGTGGTCTCAGCAGGGCCTCAGCCACCCCTCGGAGCTCTGGAGCTTCCGGCATCATGCAGGCCCTTCCCAGGAGCCTCAGAGGTGAGCCCTTCTCAGGCAGCACTTCCCTTGCTGGCCCATGCAGACTTGGACTGTGTACATTCAGCAAAGAGCCCCATGGGACCAAAGGGTCAGAAACGCTCCTGGCCCTGTCAATACCAGGGTTGCTCTGGAAGGAAATGATGTCCTCTGGCCAGCCGTTTAAAAATGGGAATCAGCCGGGCATGGTGGCTCACACCTGTAATCCCAGCACTTTGGGAGGCCGAGGTGGGCAGATCACCTGAGGTCAGGAGTTCGAGACCAGCCTGGCCAACATGGTGAAATCCCATCTCTACTAAAAATAAAAAATTAGCTGGGTGTGGTGGTGCACATCTGTAGTCCCAGCTACTCAGAAGGCTGAGGCAGGAGAATCACTTGAACCAGGAGGTGGAGGTTGCAGTGAGCTGAGATTACACTGCTGCACTCCAGCCTGGGTGACAGAGTGAGACTCCACCTCAAAAAAAAAAAAAAAGAAAGAAAGAAAGAAATTGGGAAGATGAACGTGCAACCATGTTGCCAGTGTGAGCTGCTGCCATTGGGTTTAGAACCCTGTGAAACCACACAGATACTGAATGCAAGGCATGGATGGAATCCATTTTCTCTGATTCTGATTTCAACAGTCAGGCACACTGCAGTTATCGCTTCTTTAAAAAATTGTGCGACTAAGGGTATTACTGTGTATTACTCTGTCTGTTAGAGCGGGTTTGCATGAATTTGAAAATTGTTCAAGAATGTTGGAGCCCAGGAGCCATGGGATCTACAGCTGGACAGCTGGGTTCCAACCCTGTGCTTCAGTTTAGTCATCTGCAAAACGGGGACACGATGGCACGTACCATGTGAGAGTGTGGGCAAGTTTAACTGAGGTAATGAGGTAAAGCGCGTCAACACCACTGTCCTGCAGGAAGGTGAGGGGAGCAGCACAGAGAAGTCTAGATTTTCTGGGGATGACATTAAAAATGGAGAAAAAAAATGAAATTAATTTTAACATTTGCTTTATTTAACTGAATGTATAATCATTCCATACATAACGAAATAAAAATAATAGGTGTTTTACATTCTTTTTTATACTGTGTTTCCAAGTCCAGTCTGTACTTTACACTGAATAACACATTTCAGTTGGAAATAGCCACATTCAACTCTTCTGCAACCCTAGGAGGGTAAGGACTGCCACAGTGAACAGTACGGACTAGGAACCACCCCAGTATATGGTCGATGCTTGATAAAAATTAGTTTTTAGTATTTTATTTTGTTTTAGCTAATATGTTCTTACCTAAATTGATAAGTTTTATAATATTTTAACTTCCTATGCTTTCAGTATTACATATTCTAAAATTCTTTCTACCACCTTCTCCTTTATATAAACATACACATTCTCTTTTAAATAAACGAGTTTTAAAAATTATTTATTTGTTTGTATTTTCTTGAAGAGAGAATAAAATGGGCTCAATTTATATAAATTAGTTTTTCAGGACATCAAAATGGCATGTTATCACAGCTATCACACTGGATTACAAATTAAAATTGAGACATTTCGGAAAATCTAGTCTTTCAACTAGAGGGAGTTTTAGGTCAACCATTTTGAAGAAGGAAAGCTATTTATATAGAGTAGCCAGAATTTAGCATTTATATATTAAGCATTTATATATTAGTTTTATATATTTAGCATTTATATATTAGTTTTAAAATATTTGTCCTAGAGGAATTAAAATGTGCTTATGATATTTCTGAATGAAAATATCAGCTAGGTTGGACTTTTATTCCTCACAAATATGCAGAAGGTAATTTTTTTACTGCAACAGATATTTTTGTTGTTTGAAAGAACAATTAACACTGGGATTCCTCAATGTAAATTAACACAATCTGGATTTTTCTGCTTCCCTTTACCTGGTCAGGGCTGCTCCAATTTAAGACCCAAAGGTTGCCAAAATGTGGAGGAACAGATGATTTATTCTTCTTTGAAGACTGTCTAACCTTAAAGTTAAAGGAGAGATAAATGCTGTATATGTGGCGCATATACACCATGGAATACTATGCAGCCATCAAAAACGATGAGTTTGCGTCCTTTGTAGGGACATGGATGAACCTGGAAACCATAATGCTCAGCAAGCTGACGCAAGAACAGAAAATCAAATACCACCTGTTCTCACTCATAGGCGGGTGTAGAACAATGAGAACACATGGACACAGGGAGGGGAGCATCACACACTGGGGTCTGTCCGGGGGGAAACAGGGGAGGGACAGCAGAGGGTGGGGAGTTGGGGAGAGATAGCATGGGGAGAAACGCGAGATATAGGTGATGGGGAGGAAGGCAGCAAATCACAGTGCCATGTGTGTACCTATGCAACAATCTTGCATGTTCTTCATATGTACCCCAAAACCTAAAATGCAATTTAAAAAAAATAAAAATAAATGGTGCTGGGAAAACTCACTAGCCATATGCAGAAAACAGAAACTGGACCCCTTCCTTACACCTTATACAAAAATTAACTCAAGATGGATTACAGAGTTAAATGTAAAACTTAAAACCATAAAAACCCTAGAAGAAAACCTAGGCAATACCATTCAGGACACAGTCATGGCAAAGACTTCATGCCTGAAACACCAATGCAAATGCAACAATAGCCAAAATTGACAAACGGTTTCTAATCAAAGTAAAGAGCTTCTGCTCAGCAAAAGAAACTATCATCAGAGTGAACAGGCCACCTAGAGAATGGGAGAGAATGCTTGCAGTCTATCCATCTGATAAAGGTCTAATATCCAGATCCATCAAGGAACTTAAAGACATTTACAAGAAAATAAATAAATAACCCCATCAAAACGTGGGCAAAGGATATAAACAGACAATTCTCAAAAGAAAGCATTTATGCGGCCAACAAACATGACAAACAGTGCATCATCACTGGTCATTAGAGAAATGCAAATGAAAACCACAATGAGATACCATCTCAGGCCAGGTAGGATGGCGATCATTAAAAAGGAGACAACAGATGCTGGAGAGGATGTGGAGAAATAGGAATGCTTCTATCCTGTTTGTGGGAGTCTAAATTAGTTCAACCATTGTGGAACACAGTGTGGCGATTCCTCAAGGATCTAGAACCAGAAATACCATTGGACCCAGTAATCCCATTACTGGGTATATACCCAGAGGATATATCCTATAAAGACACATGCACACATATGTTTATGACAGCACTATTTGCAATAGGAAAGACTTGGAACCAACCCAAATCCCCATCAACGATAGACTGGATAAAGAAAATGTGGCACATATACAGCATGGAATACTATGCAGCTATAAAACAGAATGAGTTCATGTCCTTTGCATGGACATGGATGAAGCTGGAAACCATCATCCTCAGCAAACTAACAGAGGAACAGAAAACCAAATACCACATGTTCTCACTCATAAGTGGGCATTGAACAATGAGAACACATGGACACAGGGAGGGGAACATCACACACCAGGGCCTGTTGTGGGGTGGCGGGTAAGGGAAGGGAGAGCATTAGGACAAATACCTAATGCATGTGGGGCTTAAAACCTAGATGGAGGGTTAATAGGTGCAGCAAACCACCATGGCATATGTATACCTATGTAACAAACCTGCACATTCTGCACATGTATCCCAGAACTTAAAGTAAAATAAAAAATTTTAAAAAAAATTTTAAAACTTTCAGGAAACAAGTCCAAAACTAACATGCTGGTCAGGTTGCGGAGAAAAGGGAACCCTTATACACTGTTGGTGGGGGTGTAAATTAGTTCAACCATTGTGGTAAAGAGTATGGTGATTGCTCAAAGACCTAGAATCAGAACAACCATTCAATTCAGCATTCCCATTGCTGAGTGTATATCCAGAGGAAGGAACAAAAAGCATTCTACCATAAAGACACATGCACATGAATGTTCATTGCAGCACTGTTTACAATAGCAAAGACATGGAATCAACCTAAATGCCCATTAATGACAGACTGGATCAAGAAAATGTGGTACATATACACCATGGAATATTATGCAGCCACAAAAAAGAATGAGATCATGTGTTTTGTGGGAATATAGATGGAACTGGAGGCTATCAACCTTTGCAAACTAATGCAGGAACACGTTTTCACTTATAAGTAGAAGCTAAATGATAAGAACTTAAGAACACAAAGAAGGAAATGACAGACACCGGGGTCTGTTTGAGCAGGGAAGCTGGAAGGAGGGAGAGGAGCAGAAAAGATAATTATTGGGTACTGGGCTTTCATAATATGCACAACAAACCCCCATGACACATGTTTATCTATGTAACAAACCTTCACATGTACTCCCAAACCTAAAATTTAAAGTAAAGAAAAAGAAATAGATTCCAAATTCATATTCTGAGGCTAGCCTAATCCTTGTAATATAAATTCATAATAAAGCATATGTTATGTGCCTTCATTTTAGCCTCTTCACCAGATAAACATGCTGGATCAGATCAATACGGCCTCAGGTGCAGTGGATGCAGCCAGTGAACTGAAAATGTATTATTTCCTATTCTGATCATAAAAGAGCCATCAGAAAAAATCTGTGCTCATATAGCATGGACACAGATATTTATTTACAGGTTTGCCTCCAGGGCTATGTTAACGCACCTGCCTCTGAAATAATATAATCTAAAGAGATCTAGACTGTTTGAACATACAGAAAACCTTCTTCGGATTCACTTCATCGAGTATCATGCTGATGGGGCTGCATTGTTGGTTCGCTGGAGAACTTATTAAGAGATATGCATTCTAGGGCTAGGAAAGATTTAGGGACATGATACTTTATTAGAGTATTTAGGGGTACAGGAGTTAAAGCCATGGTGGGATATACCCTCAAAGTAAAGGCAAATTGCTTCATCTTGCATTCCCTATCACACACACACACACAAAAGGTGGTGCCTGCTATATTCCTCCATGGGTTGTTGAAGCAAACATTTCCACCTGTGACTACTACCTTGGTCCATATACTAGATAATAATGAAGTGGTCATCTTTGAATAGGGCCCAAAACAAGAAATGACCTTGCTGTGGGTCCAGGCTGTCATGTGAAGGAGTTAAGGATATGCCAGCCCAAAATATGCCAAATTGGCATATTGATTATTTCAAGCTGAAAGCACTTCAAAAACTGCATTTCCAAAAATAGCCATTTGACCTGCTGGTTCCCAAATGTAGCAAACCATAAAAGTTCCATACAGACTAGGAGTTCAAGACCAGTCTGGTCAACATGGCAAAACCCTATCTCTACTAAATATACAAAAATTACTTTGGAAGGCCAAGAAAGGTGGATCACTTGAGGTCAGAAGTTCAAGACCAGCTGGCCAACATGATGAAACCCCATCTCTATGAAAAATACAAAAATTAGCCAGGCCATGGCAGTGCAAATCTGTAATCCCAGGTACTCAGGAGGCTGAGGCAGGAGAATTAGAGAATTGCTTGAGCCCAGAAGGTAGAGGTTGCAGTGAACCAAGATTGTGCCACTGCACTCCAGCCTGGGCAGCAGAGCAAAACTCTGTCTCAAAAAAATAATAAAAAAAAGAAAATCCAG
>CAUYQU010103807.1:0-11988 GCA_963574635.1 Cheracebus regulus
GTGTCCTTATAGTAGAACAATTTATAATCCTTTGGATATATACCCAGTAATGGGATTGCTGGGTCAAATGGAATGTCTATTTCCAGGTCCTTGAGGAATCGCCACACTGTCTTCCACAATGATTGAACTAGTTTACACTCCCACCAACAGTGTAAAAGTGTTCCTATTTCTCCACATCCTCTCCAGCATCTGTTGTCTCTAGATATTTTAATGATCGCCATTCTAACTGGTGTAAGACACCTTACGCTATTCAATATTATATTGAAAATTCTAGCCAGATAAACAAGAAAAAGAAATTAAAGGCATCTAAGTTGAAAAGAAACAAGTAAAACCATCTCTATTTGCAGATATGATCCAATAAATAAAATGCCAAGGAAACCAGAAGAAAGCTAATTAAATAATTCAGCAAAGTTGCCAAGTACAAGACCAACACACAAAAGTCAGTTGTGTTTCTATATACCTGCAATGGAGAATCTGAAAAAGAAATTAAGAAGATAATTTCATTTACAGTAGCATTTAAAAGAATAAAATACCTAGGAATAAATTTAACTAAGCAGGTCAAAGACTTGTGCAGTGAAAATTATAAAACATTGCTGAAAGAAATTAAAGACCTAAATAAATGGAAAGACATCTCATGTTCATGGGTAGGAAGGCTTAATATTGTTATGATGCCAATACTACCCAAAGAGGCTAACAAATTCAATACAATATCAACCAAAATTCCAATAGACCCCCTTTTTTCTTTGCAGAAATGGAAAAGCATATTCTCAAATTCATATGGAGCTGCAAAAGCCCTGAAAAGCCAAAATAATCTTCTGAAAGAACAAAGTTGGAGGACTCACACTCCAGACTTCAAATCTGACTAAAAGGCTACAGTAATCAAAACAGTGTGCTACTGCCATAATGAGAAAGATATAGATCAATGGAATAGAACCAAGAGTCCATAAATAAACCCATATATCTATACCCAATTTATTTTGACAAGGGTGTCAAGCCTATTCAATGGGCAAAGTAATCCTCCCGACAAAACATGGTTTTCACACACCCACCATTCCCCCGCCAAAAAAAAAGGGGGGGGGGTTCGCACTCCTACCTCAAAGCATGTACAAAAATTAACTCAAAATTAATCAATAACTTAAATATAAGAGTAAAAATCATAAAATACTAAAAGCATAGAAGGAAATCTTCATGACCTCAGATTTGGCAATGGATTCTTACATATGTCAGCAAAAGCATGAGCAACAAAAGAAAAAATAACTAAATTAGATTTCATCAAAATTTAAAACTTTTGTAGTTTATAGGATGTTATTTAGAAAGTAAAGCCAGGCACAGTGGCTCACACCTATAATTCCAGCACTTTGGGAGGCCAACGTGGGTGGATTACCTGAGGTCACGAGTTCAAGACCAGCCTGGGCAACATGGTGAAACCCTGTCTCTACTAAAAATACAAAAGTTAGCTGGGCATGGTGGTGTGTGCCTGTAATCCAAGCTACTCTGGAGGCTGAGGCAGGAGAATTGCTTGATCCCGGGAGGCAGAGGTTGCAGTGAGCCGAGATTGTGCCATTGCGCTCCAGCCTGGGTGACAGAGCGAGACTCTGTCTAAAAAAAAAAAAAAGACAACCTACAGGACGAGAGAAAATATTTGAAAATCATATATCTGACAAGTGTTTAACATTCAGAATATATAAAGAAAACCTACAACTCAACAACATAAACAACCCAAGTAAAAAATGTGAGAAAAACTTGAGTAGGTATTTCCTCAAAGAAGATATATAAATGGCAATAAAAATATAAAAAATGTTCAATATCATTAGTCATTAGGAAAATGCAAACAGAAGTCACAATGAGATGCCTCTTTATACTTACTAGGATGACTGTAATTTAAGAAAATGGAAAATATTCAGTGTTGGGAAGGATGTGGATAAATTGGAACTCCTACACATTGCTGGTGCGGATGTGAAATGGTTCAATTACTGTAGCTTGATGCTTCCTCAAATATCTAAACATAAAATTACCATATGACCTAGTATTTTATTTCTAGGTATATATCCAAAAGAACTGAAAATGGTTTTCAAATAGATACTTATACACTACTATTCACTGCAGCATTATTCACAATAGCTGAAAGGTAGAAGTCGCTGAGTGCGGTGACTCACACCTGTAATCCCTTTGGGAGGTCGAGGGAGGCAGTTCACCTGAGGTCAGGAGTTCGAGACTAGTCTGGCCAACATGGCAAAATCCTGTCTCTACTAAAAATACAAAAATTAGCTGGGAGTGGTGGCAGGTGCCTGTAATCCCAGCTACTTAGGAGGTGGAGGCAAGAGAATCACTTGAACTTGGGAGGCAGAAGCTGAAGTGAGCTGAAATCACACCACTGCACTCCAGTCTGGGTGACAGAGCAAGACTTCATCTCAAAAAAAAAAAAAAAAAAAAAAAGAAACGAAAAGAAAATGTGGAAGCACCCCAATGTCCATCAACATATGAATAAATAACAAAATGAGTATATACATATTATAGAATAGTATTCAGCAATGAAAAAGGAATGAAGTTCTGATACATGCTTCAACATGGGTGCACATTGAAAACAGTATGCTAAGTGAAATAAGGCTGAAACAAAGGACAAATAGTTTATGATCCCACTTATGTGAAATATCTAGAAAAGGCAAATTCACAGGGACAGAAAGTAAATTAGTAATTACCAGTATCTGGAGTGGGGGTGGGAATGGGGAGTTATTGCTTAATGCTTACAGAGTTCCTACATGGGTTGATAAGAATGTTTTGGAAATGGTTAGTGATGATGATTATACAACATTGTGAATATAATTAATCCCATTAAATTGAGTACACTTAAAATAACTAAAATGGCAAATTTTGTGCTATATATATTTTACCGCAATAAAAAGGAGAGGAGAGGAGGTGGTTAAATTGGATGAGAAAGAAACAAAAACAATGAAAATAACTTCCCAGTTGCAAAAATGAACCCCAAAACTTGAAAATGCAAACTAATCTACTGCGACATGAGGAAATTTTGAGGAGTGATGGACATAATCATTATGTTTATTATGATGATGTTATATATACATATACAGACACATGTATATACACATATGTGTATGTGTATATATGTATATGTGTGTATATATAGACACACACATATAAATGGAGAGAGAGAGAGTGTGTGTCATCCCTTGGTATCCACAGAATGTTGATTCCAGAATCTTCCACAAATACCAAATCCATAGATGCTCAAGTCCCTTATATAAAATGGCCTAATTGTATATAACCTATGCACATCCTCCCATATACTTTAAATCATCTCTAAATTACTTATAATACCTAACACAAGGTAAATGCTATGTAAATAGTTGTTATACCTTATTTTTTAATTTGCATTATTTGCATTGCTATATTGTAATTTTTAAATTTTATTCTTTTGAATATATTTAATTTGAAGCCAGTTGAATTTTTGGATGTAGAACCCACAGATACAGAGGACCAACTATATGTATATATTTCTGGATTATTAAATTGTACATTTTTAATATGTGTAGCTTATTATATACCAGTTATACCCCCACCAAAATATTTTTTTAAATTAAACTTATTACAAATCAGTTTTATTAAAGATTTTGGGTCTATGGTAATAACAGGGTAGAAGATAGACCCAGGCTCTGCCACCATGGAGCTTACATCGTAGTAGGGGAAATAGGCTTTAATCAAATAATCACATAAACCACTGCTATTATAAATTGAGATATGTTCTAGGAAGAAAAATTGTGTGGAGTTCTGAAAGCATATTTATGTGGGGTCTCTTCTAGTCTGGGATTGATTACGGAAGGCTTTTGTAAGCAAATGTCCTTTGAATTGAGGACTGATAGATGAATAGGCATTCTTTCCATGTGGATTAATGGAGAGGAAGGGACGGAGAAGGGGGCAGATTTTCAGTACAGGGAGTAGTTTATGCAAAGGCCCTGAGGTATAAAAGTGCTTGGCAAGTTTGAAGAACAAAATGAAGGCCTGTGTAGCTAAGGCATAGTCATTAAGAAAGGCTGGTAAAAGGAAAGACTGAAAAAGTAGGCATACTCAGATCATGCAGTATCATATAAACCATATAAAGATTTGAGTCTTTATCTTAAGAAAAGTGTGAAGCCATTGAATGGTTTTAAATAGAAATGTAATGTTAACTTTGAAAGAAAAACTGCGGCTGCTATGTGAACTGTAGGACAAAAGTAGAGTGAAAGAAACCAATCAGGAAGCTACCACAATGAACGGTCCAGGCATGAGATGACAGTGGCTTGATTCATGGTGGAAGTTGCAGAGTTGGCAAGAAGTGGACAAATTTAAGATATTTTTATAAATTGGATGAGAGAATGGGTTTTGAGGAAAAATTATGCCTTGCAATAATTCTTATCAAACTACAACCTGCAGGCCGAACTGGCCCGCTGCCTGTGTTTGCAGAAGAGTTGTATTATAACACAGCCACACCCATTCATTTACATATTGGCTATGGCTGGTTTTGTGCCACAACAGCAGAGCTGAGTCGTTGTAACAGAGATTGTATGTGGCCCTCAAAGCCTGAAGTATTTATCATCTGACTCTTTACAGAAAAATATTTGCTGATCCCTGATCTAGGATGATGACTCTTAGGTACCCATCTGCTATGACTGGATGATGGGTAGGCAGTGCAGGTAGAGTGAGAAGAAGGTAGAGAGAGAGGGAGGAAAGATAGAAGGAGCAGACTTCTGGGGAAAGAAGTGTGGTAATACAAGGAGAGTAAAGGATGTGAGGAGTGGTCCTCAGAAAGAAAAGGAAAAGGTCAGAATTGCAGCTTCTGTTTTTGCTCAACTCTGGTGGTTGAGTGTAGTGGCGGGTGCTGGTATTCAGGAGCCCCTAAGACACTCTGTGCAGACTTCAGAGCTGATGCTCACTGATGCTGATTCCAACCACAAAATCTCTCCCAAACACTGCTGTGAATACTAGTTAGTGAAAATCTGGTACTGTCTAGCAGGGCAAGGTCATGTTTTTTAGGTAAACTCCTGAGTATAGTTTGGATCGTCTGAGTGCAGCAGAGGTAAGGGGTGAGACCTTAGTAGCCACAATGCATATACATGTGTGTGCCCAAAGTGTTCAGACAGCTCGGAAAACTGAATGTGACGCTGGCAAGAAAGGAAGAGAGATTTCTTTTCACGCCAACATTATTTTTGTTCAGTGGCTTAGTTAGGGACATTTACAGAAGACACAAAGCAGGAAGAGCTATGCCTAAGGTAGAGAATGACTCAAAATCCAAGTTATAATGTTAATTGAGTTCTTAGTACATGCTAAACTTTGTTATAAGCACCTGATCGGTGTTATGATTCCTTATAATAATGCAATGAGGACGGGTGCAGTGGCTCACACCCCTAAACCCAGCACTGTAGGACGCTGAGGCAAGCGGATTACTTGAGCCCAGGAATTCAAGACCAGCTTGGGCAGCAGGGCAATACCCTGTCTCTATTAAAAATTTTAAAAATGGCCAGTTATGGTGGCTCATGCCTATAATCCCAGCACTTTGGGAGGCCGAGGCAGGTGGATCACTCAAGGCCAGGAGTTTGAGACTAGCCTGACCAACATGGTGAAAGCCCATCCCTACTAAAAATTCAAAAAATTAGCTGGTCATCGTGGTGCATGCCTGTAGTCTTAGCTACTTGGGAGGCTGAGGCAGGAGAATTGCTTGCACCTGGGAGGCAGAGGTTGCAATGAGCCGACATCATGACACTGCACTCCAGCCTAGGCAACAGAGAGAGACTCTGTCTCAAAAAAATTTAAAAAATTAGCCAGGTGTAGTGGCGTGCACCTGTGGTCCTAGTTATTCGGAAGGCTGAGGTTGGGAGGATCACTTGAGCCCAGGAAGTCAAGGCTGCAGTGAGCTGTGATTGTGAGACTGCACTTCAGTCTGGGTGACAGATCAAGACCCTGTCTCAAAAAAATGCAGTGATGCTGGTACTCTCACTATAGCCATTCTACAGATGAGGAAACTGAGTTACAGAGTGGTGATGCTACTTGCCTAGGATGACACAGCTAGTAAGTAGCAGGGGTAGAATTGGAACTCAGACAAAGAAAGTATCTGCTCTTAGTCACAACATTATGAACCCAGATAAAGTCAAAGAGATACCTAGTCTTGGGGACAGGAAGACATTCTAGAGAAAAATATCCAAACTATACTTGGAAGCTTTACCTAAGAAACACACCCTTGCCCTACTAGACAGCATAGGATTTTCATTAGCAAGTATTCATAGCAGCATTTGAGATTCTGTGATGGGTATCAGCATCAGTGGGCATCAGCTCTGAGGTCTGCAGAGAGCATTTTAGGGTCTTTTGAATTCCAGTACCCCACCCACAACACTCATCCTCCAGAGTTGAGCAAAAATAGAAGCTCCAATTCTACCCTTTTCCTTCTCTTTCTGGGCTGCTCCATTGTCTTTCTGAAAAGGTACTTTTCTTTCACCAGGTCTCCAGATGCCAACAGTTACCTTCTTCTGCATACTGAAACCGCCTTTGCAAAATTATGTTTGAGCTAGTGAAAGAGATGTAACCTAACTGACTCCATCTTGCTTCTAACATCCAAACTGTCCTTAATCATTCCTGGGCATAGGCTGAACTAACTTTGGGAGGAATTTAATTTATAGTTTATAATAATTTATGGTTTAAAACAAATATGATAACAGCCATTTCCCCCAAAAAAATTCCTTCTTGCCTGGGGACTAGATTGCCATTGTAGGATTAACGTTAGCCACAATATTAGAAATTATGGTTTAGGAGTCATGCAACTGGAGACTACAAGATTCTGACCCTCCCTAAACTGCTCCTAAGATCAGTGCTTGAGATATTTTGCAGACCCTGCACCTGATGGATCAGCTGGCACCACCCAGATTGATAAACTGGTTCATCTGAGCTTGGGGCCCCCACCCAGGAACTGACTCAGTGCAAGAAGACAGCTTGGGGTCTCTATGATTTTGTCTTTGACCTGACCAATCAGCATTCCCAGCTCACAGGCTTCCTTCAACCCACCAAGTTGTCTGTAAAAAGTCTGATCCCTGAATGCTTAGGATTTGAGTAATATGCTTGAGACTGGTTTGAGTAATAATAAAACTCCAGTCTCCTGCACAGCTGACTCTGAGTGAATTACTTTTTCTCTATTGCAATTCCCCTGTCTTGATAAATTGGCTCTGTCTAGGCAATGGGAAAGGTGAACCCATCGGGTGGTTACAAATTTGGGGGCTCATCTGGGATTGCCCTTGTGGCTACATGCCCATGGTTCAGTAGTCCCCCTCTGGCAATGGATCCATAGGCCAGACCAAGTGGCCACCTGGTTCTCTTGTACTGGAGTCTGACTCTGGTACTGTCTCTACTGGTGGGGTGCTGCTGACCCAATGTGTATTGAATTTAATTGCAATGGAGAAATAGACCTGGAAAGACATCCCATAACTGTAGCCCTACCACAGGGTGCCTGTCTGTAGCCCCACTGTGGGGTGTCTGGGTTGGTGAGTACCCTAGGCATTGCCAACAGTTCCTTCCTTCTCCCGACTGGCTCTGTAGCCCTATGGTGGGGTGTCTGTAGCCCCATTGCAGGGTGTCTGTTTGTAGCTCCACCTCAGGGTGTCTCTCTCAGTTTAACTCTTTTAGGGGTCTCAGTTTTTCTGTAGCCCCACTGCATGGTGTCTGTCTGGTTCAGCTCCTGGGGGTCTTGGTTGGCTCTCCCTAACTAGTAGGAAGAGTCTTGGTTCAGGAGACTTCTCAGTCAGGAAAATTTCGGGGAGATTTCTATACAGAGAAGAGGAGAATAGTTTGGAAGAGATATTCTTGGAGTTATTGGTTAAGGATCTGATTTGGAAGGCCTTCAGTCTGTTTTGTCTTTATGTGCGTTTGTATATGTGGAGGGGATCTCAGAAGGAATTGCTGATGGAAGTCCAGAAGGCCTAACTCACAGAACTCCCTTATTTGTCTGGTCACATTCAGTAAGCCCTAAAAACATCTCAACAGGCCTGTCTCAGGGTGACTATCTGCTCTTTGCCTTGGCCAAAGATCACGCATTGTGAATTATTGTTTGGAAATCACCCTCCCTACCTTGTGTAGATCAAAGAAACAGGAACCAACAGGAGAAAGTCTGAGCCTTGCCAGGTTGACACTGGGTGCTGAACGAGATGACTAGTGTCTGTTTTGTCATGTATACTTTGTTGGGATGGAAAATGTTAATTCAGTTCACCATACAGCCTGTTGGGCAACATCTTGCAAAACTGAGAGTCTTTTGCTTATGGTTCCATAGAGCAGAAAAGGGTAATTTTCTTTTGTAAGGTGGCTCAACTCCTACAGCTACGGTACAGTGAGCAAGGTCATCAAAAGCTGTTCCATTTTTCTGGAAGCTACAGAGAAATGGAACCTGGAAACCCTGTATACCAGCAAAAAGAGTAAGATATTTTTATCAGCCAAGTTTCTGGTCTCTCTCTCTCTCTCTCTCTCTCTCTCTCTCTCTCTCTCTCTCTGTGTGTGTGTGTGTGTGTATAAATGGTAAACATCACCATTTGTCTTCTCTGCAAGAGTTTGATTGATAGAAAAAAGGATTTGTGAGACTAGTCTTAAGCTGTAGTAAATCTGGTACACTTTGTGCTAAGAATTTGTCTTTCTATAATGGAGAGAAAGGTATCGCAGGATAGAATGTGGGCTTAGGGCCTCTATAAACCCATTTTTCAAGCCAGCCCAGCAGGCTGGTCAGTTACAAACTTTGCTATGGGTCCCTGAAACCAATACCAGATGAAATATCTCTGTCTTGTTTTGTGTCCTTAAGAGCTTAACCTTGTGACCTTGTGGGGATACTTTCTCTTGGTTTCTATCATCCAGAGGACAGGAATTTGGGGGTTCATGTCACAGCCCTAAAAATTGTCTTGAGCAGTTAAAAGCCTTTGCAAGCTTGAAATTGGCTGCTCTAGACTTCTTCTGGGAAAAGCAATGGAAACTGCTCAATACTGTATAGCTCAGTAGCTAAGGCTTTGTCTTTTTTACAATGGTAGGCTGGGTTCAATTCTTGGCTTCTGGAATGATTTCTTTCTGGTTTGATATTTGTGTAACTTTGCCATTTATTGAGAGTTTTTCATTAAGCCACGGATAGCTTCTATTCTTGTCTTGGTAAAAACTAACAAACAAACAAACAAACAAAAAACTGCTTACCATCTCTTTGAGACACCTTATGTGTCCATGGTTAAGTCATAGCCTTAGTTAAAACTTAATGATTTTGCATGGGAGGTTGCCAGTGGTGAAGTTCAAAAGCCAGAAATATTGACTATTGGTCCTGTCTAGAGTCTGGCAATAAAAGATTTTAATTTGATTTAAAGGAGCTCTATGGTTAAAATCTTCTTAATTAAAAATGGGTATCTGGCTGGGCACAGTGGCTCATGCCTATAATATCAGTACTTTGGGAGGCTGAGGCTGGCAGATTACTTGAGGTCAGGAGTTCGAGACCAGCCTGGCCAACATGGTGAAACCCCGTCTCTACTAAAAAGACAAAAATTAGCCATGTGTGGTGGCAGACCTGTAATTATAACTACTTTGGATGCTGACGCACAAGAATCCGTTGAACCTTGGAGGCAGAGGTTGCAGTGAGCTGAGGTCATACTGCTGCACTCCATCCTGGGTGACAGAGCAAGACTCCATTTCCAAAAAAAAAAAATAGAATGAATATCCAAGCTATACGTATTTAAAAGGCCTTTATCTTTTTCCTCTTTTTGAATTGTGTTTTTCTGAAAAAAAGTTTTATTCTTCTTGGTAGACTGAATTGTTACTCTACATTTTGTCTTCTTGCCACTCTTGATGCCTACATGAGAGAGCCTAAGATAATTCTAACAGCCTGAGACTCCTGGAGAAAAGCAGAGGAGACATCACAGATGCCATTCTGGGAAAAACCTCTGTTTTCCTCACAGAAGCCCAGGAAGTGAAATAAAATAGATTCCTCTCAAAATACAAGGCTCTGTTCTATTTTGCATTGCCTTAGCTGATGGTTTTGATTTTTGTGAGTATCAGAAATTACTTTGCATTATGAAAGAAACTTGGTATGTAATAACTAGGTAGGAAATACACTTTTGGGGATGGTTAATGGCAGTTATGGGGGGATAATTGGCTCTTTGATGTTTCAGTTAGAGAAGCATGCTATTGGCCACTTGGAAGATTTGGAAACATTCCCAACCCCTACTAAGAGATGAGACTCCCATAGAGGATGAGCTGATTACGAAATTGGCTGATTGGCTTTGGGTTGCCTTGCAATGAGAGGCATAGTAGAAGCACTGTAATATCTTACCCCATAGTACTTCCCTCCTTTTTGGGGATCCAGTATAAAATGGCATCCTTAATTTTGGGGATCTGTCTTTGCCTTTCAGCTATGTCTACTTATTAGGCCCTAGAAATTACATGCTGACCTGACCCTTTTCTCCAAGGGCTCCACCCTGAAGCCAGTAATCCAATAAAGAAAACGGCAAGTAAAAAATCTTACAACTACTGGATCTTCTATCTGTCTGTGTATTTATATGTGTTGTGTGTGTGATGTTTACATAAAAGAACTCTGATTAATTGGCTGAGGAAAATAAGCACTTAAGTAAAATATTTTGTCATAAAAATAAAATAGCAACTTTAGGGCTGGGCACAGTGGCTCACACCTGTAATCCCAGTACTTTGGGAGGCCGAGGCAGGTGGATCACCTGATGTTGGGAGTTCAAGACCAGCCTGACCAACATGGAGAAACCCCATCTCTTCTAAAAATACAAAATTAGCCAGGTATGGTGGTGCATGCCTGTAATCCCAGCTGCTCAGGAGGCTGAGGCAGGAGAATCACTTGAACCCGGGAGGCAGAGGTTGTGGTGAGCCAAGGTAATACCATTGCACTCCAGCCTGGGCAACAAGAGTGAAACTCTGTCTCAAAAAAAAAAATAAATAAAAGAAACTTTAATGCTTTTTTGTTCACATGACTGTAGTAGTCTTTTGGAAATAAAGACAGTTTTAAAGATTACTGGTAAAATAAAATGTCTTCAAAACATAGACATTTGGTCTAAATTAAGGTCCAGATGGATTAAAGACTTAAACATAAGTCCTAACACCATGAAAACCCTAGAGGAAAACCTAGGCAAAACCATTTAGGACATAGGCATAGGCAAGGACTTCATGACTAAAACACCAAAAGCATTGGCAACAAATGCCAAAATAGACAAATGGGACCTAATTAAACTCCAAAGCTTCTGTACAGCAAAAGAAACAATCATTAGTGTGAACTGGCAACCAACAGAATGGGAAAAAATTTTTGCAATCTACCCATCTGACAAAGGGCTAATATCCAGAATCTACAAAGAACTAAAACAGATTTACAAGAAAAAAACAAACAAGCCCATCCAAAAGTGGGCAAAGGATATGAACAGATACTTTTCAAAAGAAGACAGATATGAGCCCAACAAACGCATGAAAAAATGCTCATCATCACTGATTATTAGAGAAATGCAAATCAAAACCACATCAAGATACCACCTCATGCCAGTTAGAATGGTGATCATTAAAAAATCTGGAGACAACAGATGCTAGAGAGGATGTGGAGAAATAGGAACCCTTTTACACCGTTGGTGGGAGTGTAAACTAGTTAAACCATTGTGGAAGACAGTGTGGCGCTTCCTCAAGGACCTAGAAATAGAAATTCCATTTGACCCAGCAATCCCATCACTGAGCATATACCCAAAGGATTATAAATCATTCTATTATAAAGACACATGTACACATATGTTCATAGCGGCACTGTTTACAATAGCAAAGACCTAGAACCAACCCAAATGCCCACTGACAATAGACTGGACAAGGAAAATGTGGCACATATACACCATGGAATACTATGCAGCCATAAAGAACGATGAGTTCGTGTCCTTTGTAGGGACATGGATGAATCTGGAAGCCATCATTCTCAGCAAACTGACACAAGAAAATAAA
>CAUYQU010103809.1:0-10698 GCA_963574635.1 Cheracebus regulus
TGTTGAACAATGAGAACACATGGACACTGGGAGGGGAGCATCACACACTGAGGTCTGTTGCGGTGGGGGGACTAAGGGAGGGACAGTGTGGGGTAGGGAGTTGGGGAGGGATAACATGCGGAGAAATGCCAGATATAGGTGGTGGGGATGGAGGCAGCAAACCACATTGCCATGTATGTACCTATGCAACAATCCTGCATGTTCTTTACATGTACCCCAGAACCTAAAATGCTATTTAAAAAAAATATATATATATATATAAAGAGAATGAAATAAAGCTATTTACATAGGAAGAGAGGAAGTCCAACTATCTTTGTTTGCAGATGACATGATCCTATATATAGAAAACCCCACATCTCAGCCCAACAGCTTTTTAAGCTGCTAAGCAACTTCAGCAAAAGATACAAAATCATTGTTCAAAAACTGCTAGCATTCCTATACACCAATAACAGGTAAGCTGAGAGCCAAATTATATATGAACTCCCATTTACAATTGCCACAAAAAGAATAAAATACCTAGGAATACAGCTAACAAGGGAAATGAAGGACCTTTTTGAAGAGAACTACAATCCACTGCTCAAAGAAACCAGAGACGGCACAAACAAATGGAAAGACATTTCATCCTCATGGAAAGAAAGAATTAAAATGAAAATGGCCATACTGCCCAAAGCAATTTGTAGATTCAGTGCTATTCCCATTAAGCTACCATTGACATTCGTCATAGAATTAGAAAAAACTATTTTAAAATTAATATGGAACCAAAAAAGAGCCCAAATAGCAAAGAGAATTCTAAGCCAAAAGAACAAAGCTGGAGGCATCACGCTACCTGATTTCAAACTGCACTGCAAGGCTGTAGTAACCAAAACAGCATGGTACTGGTATCAAAACAGACACATAGATCAATGGAACAGAATAGAGAACCCAGAAATAACACCACACACCTACAACCATCTGGTCTTTGACAGACCTGACAAAGGCAATGGGGAAATGATTCCCTATTTAATAAATGGTGCTGGGAGAATTGGCTGGCTACACGCAGAAAATTGAAACTGGACGTCTTCCTGCCACTTCATACACAGATCAACTCAAGATGGATTAAAGACAAATGTAGAACCCAAAACTATAAAAACCCTGGAATCATTCAGGACATAAACATGGACAAAGATTTCATGATGAAAATGCCAAAAGCAATAGCAACAAAAGCAAAAATGGACAAATGGTATCTAATTAAAGGACTTCTGCACAGCAAAAGAAATTATCATGAGTGAACAGACAACCTACAAAATGTGAAAAAATTCTTGTAATCTACTCATCTGACAAAGTTCTAATATCCAATGCCTATACAGGAATGTAAAACAAATTTACAAGAAAAAAAAACCCAAAAAAGCGAAACCCAGTTAAGAAGTGGGCAAAGGACCTGAACAGATACTTTTCAGAATAAGGCATATATGTGGCCAACAAACTTTAAAAAAGCTCAACATCACCTACGATTAGAGGAATGCAAATCTAAACCACAATGAGATACCATCTCACACCAGTCAGAATGACTATTATTAAAAAGTAAATAAAGGAAAAAGAATGCTTTTACACTATTGGTGGGAGTGTAAATTAGTTCAACCATTGTGGAAGACAGTGTGGTGATTTCTCAGAGACCTAGAGACAGAGATACCATTCAACCCAGCAATCTTGTTTCTGGGTATGTACCCAAAGGAATATACATTATTCTGTTATAAAGGTACATGTACATGTATGTTCATTGCAGCACTGTTCACTATAGCAAAGACAAGGAATCAACCTAAATGCCCATGCCCATCAGTGATAGACTAGATAAATTAAATGTGGTACATATACAGTATGGAATACCATGCAGCCATAAAAAGGAAAGAGATTATGTCCTTTGTAGGGACATGGATGGAGCTGGAAGCCATTATCCTCAGCAAACTAACACATGAACAGAAAATCAAATACCACATGTTCTTACTTGTAAGTGGGAGCTGATTGATGAGAACCCGTGGACACATGGAGGAAACAACACACACAGGCCTGACAGAGGGTTGGGGGTGAGACGAGGGAGAGCATCAAGAAGAATAGCTAATGGATGCTGCGCTTAATAGCTAGGTGATGGGATGATCTGTGCAGCTAGCCCCACCTAGACTAACCAAGGAGAGAAAAATAATACGAACGTTAGGAATTACAATGGCGATAGAACTGTAAATATAGAAGATAACAGATTAAAAAATATGTGTGATTTCTAGTCAATAAATTAGAAAACCTAAATAGAAATAACTTACTTTCTAGAAAAATATAATTGGCAAAACTGATTTAAGAGCACATGTCCCTGTGTAACAAACCTGCACATCAGCACATGTACCCTTGAACTTAAAAGTTGGAAAAAGCCTTAATGCAAACTAACAAACCAAAAAGGAACCACAGCAACAAAACACATGAAGCAAACTTAGAAATACAAGGAAAATTTGATAACAATTCAATCACAGTGACGTACTGTGTATGGTAACATTTCCCAAAATTTGAGAATGAAATAGACAAACTAAATAGTTATTGATGGTTTGAATTATGCAATTAATAAGCTTAAAAAATATACATCTCTGCCTAATAAATAGAATATACTTTTCAATGCTCATGCATTAAAGAAAATTATTCAATGGCACTTGTTAAAGCAAGGTAAGGAAGACATTATTCAGGACTATCATAGTACGTATAGGCTAAACCAACCTCGAAGAATTCTAGCTGAAGGTGGGTCATGGTAACTAGGTATCACCTGAGGGTTGGTGGAGGATGAGAAAACTGATCAGATCTTGAGGGCAGAGGTTCTTGCTAAACTGACTTAGCAGAGCTCTTGCTATTTTACAAGGAAGTACACAGATGGGACTAGGAGAAGGTTAAGGAGGCCAGCTAAATTTGATTAATCAAAGAACTTTTGAAAAGAAAAGTTTACTTCTTTTCATAAGAAAAACTACATACTGGCTTTCAAAGAAAATCTAAAGAAATTATTAGAAGTTGAAGAATTGTTCTGATTATAATGTGGTAACACTAGAAATAGAGCAAGAGATATAATGATTCTAAGCACTGATAAATTTAAAAAAGAACACTAATTTTCAGAATAAAAAGACATAAAAACTGAATTACAGGCTGTGTATATAATAATTGAAAGTATAACTCATCAAAACTTAAGTGATGTGGGCACAACCTCTGTAGAAATGTCACAGCCTGTAATGCTTTTTTTTTTATGATAAAAATAGAGCTAACTAAATCTCTGAATATGCTGATAAAGTAGCCCCACCTAGGTTAACCAAGGAGAGAAAAATAATACAGAACATTAGGAATTATGATGGTGATAGAACTGTAAATATAGATAATAACAACAGATTTGAAAATATGTATGATTCTTCTTCAATAAATTAGCCTAAATGGAAATAACTTATTTCTTAGAAAAATGTAAAAAATAACTTATTTCTTAGAATCAATGTTAGAAAAAGTAGACTGTATTAATAAGTCAGTAACCACAGAAGACACTAGAAATTTATTAAGGATTTACTCCACAAAAGTGCCAGTTCTAGATGAGTTTACATTTGTTCTTTCAAATATTCAATTAATCTAATCAATTTCTTTGTTGGTTGAATTATTCTGGAAACTATAAAAAAGGCCACAAAGTTTACATAACCCTGCTACCAAAACCAAAATAAAAAAGGCAATAAAACCAGAGACAATTAACATGTGAATGTGAATGCAAAATCCTGTTACAAAGAGCAAATCAAATTCAGGATTATATTTAAAAAATGTACACCATAAGTAGATAAATTTACTTCCAGTAGCATGGAGATGGTTCTCATCCAACATTAAATATGTTAATGTATTAAAAGGGAAAAGCCATATGACCATCGTGAAAGATATCCTAAATAAATTTTAAAAACCGCAAGAGCCATTCTAGATAAAAACTCTTCCTACAGAAAGGATGATTATTATGTGTCAGGCATTGTGCTGGCACTTTACATCTAATTTAATCTTCACAGTAACCGTATGAGCTAGCTATTACTGATATATTTGTTTTATAGGTGAGAGAACTGAGGCACAGACTAGTTAGCTAATTTTCCCAAGGTCGTGCAGTTAGGGAAGAGATCAGCGTTTTAGTCCAGGCGGTTTGAATCGTGAGTCTGTGCCTTTATCTATTATGCGATTCCACCTTTTTGTTCTTTACTGAGGGAATAAAAGCTGCTTTGATATGCTGAAAAGGTACCCATGAGAATCCAATAGCAAACATCATACTAAATGGTGAAGCCCTACCAGGCATGCCGTTAAATTCATCAACAAGACAAAGATTATCCCCTTTTATTTTAGTGATTCTAGCCAATGCAGTTTGTATAAGAAGAAAAAATGGAATGAATATTATAAAGAAAGAGATACTTGATTATTATACCTAAAAATCATAGAGAACCTCTTTTGCAAACTTATCCATAATAAGTGGCAATTCCATCCTTCTAGTTGTTCATGACAGTTATCTTGAAGTTCTTGTTTCTTTTCTTTGCACATCACAATTTGTTAGTAAATCCTGTTTCCTTTACCTTTAAATGCATAATCCAAGCATTTCCCCCCACACACTGCTACTCCTTTGCTCTAAGCCATCATCATCTTTTCCTGCATTATTATGGTAGTCTCCTAACTGATTTCCCTGCTTCTACCCTTTCCCCTTCAGACTATTCTTAACAGAGCAGCAGAACACAAGTCAGATCATGTTCTCTCTCTCCTCAAAACTCTTCAATGGCTTTCCATATCAGTCAAGGCCAAAGTAAGAATGGCCACAAGGCTCTATGTGATCCGGCCACACATCTCTGACTCCCTCTTCTCTGCTTTCTTCCTTGCTCACACTATTCCAGTTACACTGCCGTCCTGGCTGTTCCTCAGTGTTAAGCCCATTTCTTCCTGAAATGTTCTTCTTCCAAAGTTGCCAGGTTATCCCAGAGGCTTCCTTGACTATGCTATGTAAAACAGCACTCTGTTCCTCTTGCCTTTCTTGATACCACTTCTTGACTCATATATTTATATATTAATTTGCTTATTGTTCTTCTGTCTAAATCAGAGTGTAAAGACCACGAGGGCAGGATTTTTGTCTTTTTTCTATCCAGCCTTCTCCAACTGCTGTGTTGTCAGAGACTAGAACAATGAGAAAAGTCCCTGTGCATACTGACTTAATAGCTATTTTCTGAATGAGTGAATGAATTTGAAAAACACAGGTGTCCTAACTAGCAGCAGTAATTAAAAGACATGAAAAGTAAGATCTCATCTGGAATAGTAATAAAGAACTAAATTACTTAGGAATTAAAATAACAAGTCAATAGGTAATGATTAAAGGCATGCCATTGTTTGAATTCCTGCTTCAACTGGTAGGGGCCATGTGACTTGAACCAAGGTGCTTCACTACTCTATACCTTAGTTATTTAATCTGTAAAGTGCAGTAAATACAGTACTAATTTGATAGGGATCCTATGAGGATTTATTGAGTTAATATTTAGAAAACATTTAGAATAATACCTGGCACATAGTATTCACTATGTAAGTATGTTAAAATAATTTTAAAATATTTTTAGACTTCTATAAAGAAATAATAAAACAGACCAATTAAATAACATTGAATAGATACTTTCTGTGGATTGGGTAGTAAATTTAATATTTACAGTTTTTCTTTAATCTTCTCACAATACAATGAGGATTTATTATTGTGATTATCCTTGGGTTTTACCTATGGGGAAACTCAGGTCTAACAAAGTGAGTACCTTGTCTAAGACTGGTTACCAAAGCTGTAGAGATGGAAATCAGATTCAGTTGGAAAGATACAGAATTGCAAAGATCTCATTTCCTCCTACTTTTTCGATAAGTTTAATGCAATTACAGCCAGTTTTTTTTTAATTTGACAGTTTGACTATGCTTATTTTATTTTATTTTGTATTTTAAAGGTGAGGTATTGCTGTATTGCTGAGGCTGGGTTGACACTCCTAGGCTCAAATTATCCTCCTGCCTCAGCCCCCTGAGAAGCTGGGACTACAGGCACATGCTATTGTGCCTGGTCTGACTATATGATCTATTATAAAGATTAATAAATCCATGAAAAAAAACAGTTTAGAGTATATATATATATATATATATATATATACAGCTTAGAGTATATAAATATATATATCCAGGGCCCACCTGGATAATCCAGGATAAAGCCAGCTAATTGATTAGCAATGTAAGTTTATCTGCAACCTTAATTCTCCCTTACTGTGTAATACAAATATGCACAGATTCCAGGGATTAGAATGTATACATCTTTGGAGTACCATTATTTTTTCCTACCGTAGTACCCTTGAATTATCGTTACCAATGAAGAGAATATGAAGATAGGAAAAACAGTTGCTACCAAAATCAGTGTTTGTGTAACAGTGAGAGATTAATCTGCCTTGTCTGTTGGTTTATTTTCCAGGAATTATATCCATGCAGAGAAGAGAAGATACGGGCTGGGAGGAATGTTTTACACTTTTAGCGCAAAACTACGTTAAAATAGATGCTCTAGTTTTCCTCTCATGTCTCTTGACTCTGTGTTTATGGCTCTGCATGGTTACAAATTATTTTCATATTCTAAAATTCTGTCTTGTGGCATATACTGTATATATTGAAGAGAAGTCATAATTATACTATATGTGTGATTAGAACTCAGAGTTATTTTTGCTTATAGTCATTCAATTCTTATTTGCTGGTAAAAATACATGTATTGAGAGTTGCATCAAGTAATTCAAGGTACACATTATTCATTAGAAAATGTTTAGTTAGTACGATTTTGACTATGATGCTCCTGATGTGCTGACTTTTGTAAAACTGTTCATTACAGTCTAGGATATGACTGAATATTAGATCTATTATTTATTTTTGCTCCAAAGGCAAGATATCTTTAAGAAATTGTTTGTGACTCAATGAAACAGACATATATTTACTACAAAGCCAATGTTTGCAGTTGTTTTTAGAAAGCTTGTGTGTGTGTGTGTGTGTGTGTGTGTGTGTGTATGTGTGTCTATATGTGTTTCAATGAAACTTTATTTATAAAAACAAACAGTAGTCTAGGTGTGGTTCATTGGGTACAGTTTGCTGATTCTTGTTCTAATTCTTCACAGAAGGCCAGTTCATAGTTGTTCTCTGCATTTTTAAGTTTTTAATGTATATCCACCTTAGATGGTTTTGCACATTTCAGTAAATATTCACTCAACAAACTCATATGGGGTAGTGTGTGGTGTTCCAATGTGACAATATTTATTTATTTTTCTTCAACTTTGATAATATTTTAAGTTCTGGGGTACATGCAGGGTGTGCAGGTTTGTTACATAGGTAAATGTGTGCCACAGTGGTTTGCAGCACAGATCAACCCATCTTCTAAGTATTAAGCCCAACACCCATTAGCTATTCTTCCTTATACTAGAAAGCTTTTTTAATATTATTAGAGTTAATTTTTTCTTTTTTTCTCCTGGGAATAATTATATAGAAATACCTTGTGCTGTTCAGTATAGTAGCCACTCTCCACATCAGGATATTAAACATTTGAAATGTGGCTAGTTCTAATTGTGATGTGCTGTAAGTGTAAAATAAACACCAATAATGAAAACAGTACAAAAAAGGAATGTGAAACATCTCAATAATTTTTATATGGATTATATGTTTTTGATATACTAGGCTAAATAAAATATATTTATACTAATTTCACATCTTTTTATCTTTCTAATGTGGTTACTAGAAAATTCATATATATGGCTCACATTATATATTTTTTCTTTTTTCTTTTTCTGTTTTGAAACTGGGTGTTGCTCTGTTGCCCAGGCTGGAGTGCAGTGTCACAACCTCAGCTCACTGCAACCTCCACCTCCTGGGCTCTAATGATCCTCCCACCTCAGCCTCCCGAATAGCTGGTACTATAGATGAATGTCACCACACCTGACTAATTTTTGTTATTGTGTGTGTGTGTGAGTGTGTGTGTGTGTGTGTGTTTTGTAGAGATGGGGTTTCACCATGTTGCCCAGGCTGATTTCAAACTCCTGGGTTCAAGTGATCCACCTTTCTTGGCCTCCCAAAGTGCTGGGATTACAGATGTGAGCCACTGTGCCTGCTCCTCACATTATATTTCTATAGGACAGTGCTGATATAGACCCATTTGACCTATATGGGACACTTCTAGCCCAATATAGTAAAACTGTGTCATCACTAAACTGGTGAGAACTTCACTTGTAGTAATCAGTAGCATGTGTACATATGTCCAGTTCATCCAAAAATGGAAGCAAACTATTAAGACACAGATTGAGAAGGTTTATTTTGCATGGCTTGAAATGATACGATCTGTCTGAAGACCAGTCCTATATACTCTGACCCTGCCTGATGCATTAGATGCACATTCTGTATGAATTTCCATATCTGATGCCTTGGAGTGATCTCATGTGTTAAGGGTCAGATAGGAATAAAAAAAAACTGAGACAGTTTTCTGTTGTTTCTGATAGATTTTCCCTATAGACTGATGGAGTGTATAATAACAATCAATTTGTGGAATAGTTGTACTTTAAATCTTATTTGCTATATATGTGGATATTGGCCCAAGAAACTCAGGCTTACCGTTTATTTAAGAATAATCTTATTTAATATGTGAGAGCTTAGATAATAGATTATTCTGACTAATGAATGTCCTGGTTTTTTGTAAATTTGTTAGAAGACTATTTATATTTGTTTTAAAATATATTAATCTGATTTGTTACATTAATGTAAAAAGAACAAAGGAAATTAAATTTTTGGTAACTGGCAATCTCATTGTCTGAGAACATTCATTTTGGGCAAGAATTCTCACATACAGAATTTAAGATATTGACAAGTAGGCATAGGAAGTGGGATTTGAGTGTGTATCAGACAAAGACCAAGGATCTATAAATTGCTTTTTTTGGCATAAATATGTAATAAGCATTTTACACTTTTTCAAGACATTTCCTTAATGTATCTAGAAACTCTTGCATTTATGAAGCAGGCTTAAGTTAATCAAAGTTTTAATTAGACCTTCTTTTTAAATTTGAAGATTATGCTTGAATAAAGGGGGGTAAGGCAGTACAAAAAGTTGGAATGCTGCAGAAAATTAACTCAAAGCTTGAGCTTTTAAAAATCAAGGTTTCTTTTTTAAAATTAAGTTTTTAGTTGGAGGGTTTGGGTTTGGCTTATTTATAGTGTTTCAAGTGTGTCGGTGGATGTTCTATGGATATGTGGATATGTGCCTAGAGGCTCTGTCAATAGGTGCCGTTGAATATATTTAGATATATGCTAAATTTCTATTCTAAAGCTCTTTGTTTAAAAAAAGATGTATCCATATCCATTTTGCTAGGAGAAGGCAACATTAAATGGGGTTTTTAAAAATGCTTCTATTATAATTAATTTTTGTATAATGGGGAACTGAGTTGGTATAGGTAATTGAAATCTATAGGCCCTGATTCTTATTTTAGTTATAACTATCTTCTCTTACAAAATATTTATAAGGTCTAATAACATGCAGAAATTTAAAAAATGTATGAGAGTTAATTTGCAGTATTTTCCCATTTCTTTTCCATTTTTTGCCTGAGGTATTCCAAGCAACCTATTATTCTAATCAGTTTTAACTGAAACTTGGCTTCTGCCAAAAGATACCACTGCCTTTGCAGCTTTTTCTAATGGAGATATCTCATCATTGATGCATTTTGTTCATAGTTGAAACCTCAGTCATTCTCTTGCCTCTTCATATGGATACCATCTCCCATAGGTTTTATTTTAGACATATCAATTTGAATTTTCTCACCCTTTCTCTCTGTCTACCACTACAGCTCCATTTGTTCAAATTTCTTTGTTTCTCCCCTGGTCTGTTAAAACAGACAATTAACTTGATTCTCTCACTCTGTTTACCTTCCACCTGTTACATGAGCTCTCATTCTAAAATACTGACTGATCATGTGAGGAACATACTTATTTTTCTGAAAACCATTTAGTTCCAAGTTGCTGCAGAATACAGTCCAAGCTTTTCAGCATATTATGAGGTTCTTCATAATCTGGAGCAAACCTATTTTTCTTCCCTTGTAGTTTATTGTCTTTTCTTTTCCTTAAAGAAATATATGACAACTTCAACATTCAGACAGTTCAGAGAATGAATGATGTATTTTTGCATGTATTTTTCTATGTTATTGCAAATATTTCTCATCTGTACAATGGAAATAATAGTATCTTATAGTTGTGTAGCTATAAATGGCTAATGCATGTAAAGCATTTGGAATGCTCAGACACATACACTATTCTGCAATTTACTTTTTTCACTTAATATGTTTTGGTTCACTTTCAAAGTCAGTACATAAAGATCAAAGTTATTTATTTTATTTTAATTATTTTATTTTTAGTTATTTGTTATTTTAATAGTTACATAACATTTCATAGTGTGAATGAATCCTAATTAATTTTTCCTTTTTTGCTTCATTTTCAGCAATTGGACTAATTAACTTTTTAGTTTTTTGCTAGGCATTTATAACCTTTCTCTCTCTTTCTCTCTCTTTTTTTTTTTTTTTTTTTTTTTTTTTTTTGGGAGGAAAACAATTTTTGCCCGGCGGGGGTGGCGGGGCCGATTTTTTTTTTAATTGAAAAAAACAATACCGGGGTAAAAGCGATGAA